>CAVLEF010000003.1:5402500-5617500 GCA_963661955.1 Leptosia nina
GATAAATAAGTCTTTTTTAACTACTAAAGGATACCTTTGAAAGCAATTACGTAGTATTATCGCTTGCGAATAATAATTCACTCATAAACAGAGTATGTAGTTTCAAACAGTATCTAAAATAAAAAATAAAATAAAAAGCTAGAGAAATATGTACCTAAATACAATTATTTTTATATAGATAAATGTATAATCTCCAATACATTGTAAATAAATAAATAAATAAAGTATATTTATTGAATAATAATTAAAAACATTTATTTAGTAAAAATATGATGTAAAAAGAATGCAAAAGGTTATTCTGATTTATTTAGAAAAATATGGCGTAACTTTGTCGCTTGCTTTTACCGTAAAATGGAAAGTATACTGCCCGCGGGAGCTAAACTTACAAACAGATGTCTCAAATAATATTACGGTTTTACTTTATGTTAAGTCCCATGTGAATCACGATGCGATAATATATCTAGTTTAATAGCTTCTCTGTGTATTCAAAATCATTTTTCTTCAGAAGCCGTCGGACGAGTATAAGATTATATAGATTTTATTTTTACTTACTTGTTTTCGTAGACGCTGTGTGTTTTTCTGCATCTCATTAAATTTAAATAGTTATCAACATACTATCTGTAGTTTACACGAGTAGTTAGTATTTAAGTAAAACAATTTAACGGTTTAAAACGCGTTATATTTTTAGTTCAACTTGTTTGAGAATTGTTTTTAACTACGGCCCGACGTTTCATCGACGATGCTTTGATCCAGCCATGGTCACGGGTTTTTTTAAATATAGAAATTCCATATTGTTCCTTTATAAAATCGAATGCGTTTCATTATTTTATTTTGTTTTTAAGAAATAAATACTTAATATTCTATTAACATATGATTGTAACGCTCGTATGTTAATCTTTCACACAACAACTGTTTGTGGCACTTGACTCGTTAAAACTCGTGTTATCGTTCAGGTAGGTATTTTTTAAGGGATATTACAGATATGTACAAAGGGATTAAAGAGCCTTAGCCTTAGCATTTGTAACTTACCGTTATTTTAAGAGAGGATGAATTTTGAAGTAAATATATCTAACGAATAAAGCCCGAACCGAAAAGTATTTTATAAGAGTATCCGAAAAGTTCACAATGTCAAACCGAAACTTTCAATATTGGATTCTTCTGAAGTTGGAATGACCAATTTTGCCGATAGACAAAAATACTCGGGTTGTGCGTTTTATTTTGAGAAAATCTTGGACATGAGCTATATATGCTGAAATTAATACGTAATAATATGTGATATATTGCGTATTAACTAACTGTAATATGTGTATGTTTATAATATGTGTATGTATGTACTTTTCTACTTCAAATGTCAAGCCTGAGGCATCACTGAAAATCGGCATTGTGCTGACCAGGTACAACAAAAGCTGATTGATATCCACATGGATTTTTATTTATAGGAATTGTTATTTTGTGTTGTTTATTTTTTTTTTTTATTATTTGTATGTGTATGCTTGAAATATTTAAATAAACTTGTTTGTGAAACTCCTTGACTTTACAAAAAATCTAAAACATTATTGTGCTTTCTTAGAAACTTAATCTTATATAATTATTAATATTATATTTACTTTATTAGATATTATTGATTTATTGAATTGATATATGATTATAATTGAAAGTTATTAACATTCATCTTTAAATATTTTATGTTTCCCATGGTGTTTCCTAAAGCTTCAGTTTTCACTAAAGTACCTATACTAGCTGTGTCAGCGATTTTGTCCATGTAGAATAGTTATTTTGGCCATAAGTGTTGTTTTTGCAAACCTCCACCATATCATGCTGTTGCGATCCGTCGTTCTTGCAAATATATTTTAAAAGATAGACATATAGTGTCGCCGTCTAGATCATTATAGGAGTAATTATTCTTCATTACATATTTTGTCGGTGTTTTGAACCGTTTTCGTAGCGTACGCAACGGAAACTCACAAGAAATAATTTTACCCATTTTTTTCACTTTTCCCGCTGTGTCTTCGCTCCTACAAGTCGCATCACAATGTCTAACCGTGACCACGGCTGCTGTAAAGCCTCCGAAACGTCGAGCCAAAGTTACAAATTATTTTCAAATAAATTTAACTCATATATCGCGCTTTAAACAGTTAAAGTGTTTTATTTAAACAGACAAAAATAATGTCTCAATTCGAACCAGTAGTTTCTGAGATTAGCGCTTCCAAACAAACTCTTCAGCTTTATATATTAGTATAGATACGAGTAGTTTTAAAGGAAATTACGTTATATTAGTGTCAGATTATCTTACAAGTAAAATGGAAATATCATTCAAATTGGACTTCTTGTAGCCTGTGGTTGGAATCGAGAACACCTGCTGTCAAAGTTTGTGCTTTCGGGAGAATTTGAATCAGAATAGAGCTTGATTAGACTGCGCTGACTTCATTGAAACGTTCATGAAGTGAGCTCTGTAACTGGTGTTTATAAAGTTTCCGGTCTTGGCTCGGTTTCAGACGTCTTGTCCCGGCGAAGTCTCGTACTCACATGTGCAAGCGCATAATTTAAAACCTTTTCAGGGATTCAAACTCTAATGATTATAAGCTTATAAGTAATTATCAGGTTTGGCGTATATGTATACTATATGAATTAAAAATCATTTATAAATTTAAAAAAAATGCACGGTGCTCCGTGCTATTGCTCTAACCAATTTAGCTACGGTGTCTTACACGTCATACATATGTGTATACTAACCAAAGTTTGCGTTCGATCTATATTCCTCCTTGCACCTAAGGCGATATATGTTTCAGTTCGATTTAATCTATTAATGTCCCACTGCTGGGCAAAATTCTCCTGTCTTGTGGGAGAGAGGAGTGTTTAGACTTACTTATCTCTGTTCCAACGCTATCAGTTGTCATGACCAGGACAGACAGCTTACTATGCTCCCCAAAGCTCGTATGTACAAAGCCAAAATAAGAACAAATATGTCATAAACAATTCCATCTACACTGCACAGTATTACCTGTGTCAAACGTTTCGCTTCGATAGATTTCAGTGTATCCGCAGCACAAAGCCTTTGTCATTTTGCAGGCACCTGCTTTGAAGGTTCGATGGTTGAGCAAATATATAAAAAAGATTTTGTTTGAAAAAGGAACACAAGCGAAAGTGCCTCAAGTGTTTTCGGTGACAAATACTATGTAATCCATTTATGTAGATATCATTTTTGTGTGCGCTCATCTATCTGTACTAATAAAGCTGAAGAGTTTGTTTGTTTGAACGCGCTTATCTTCGAAACCATAGGTTCGAATTGAATAATATTTGTATTGGTTAGAGCATTTATCGAGGAAGGCTATAAACAACTAATAAAAGCGAAGAAATAGCGGGATATGTGGAAAAAAACGGGGGAAATTCACCATTCATCTTTGTAAGTTTCCAATGCATACGCTGCAAAACGGTTCAAGATAATTGAAGTTCAAGTAATGAATTATTTATTTTTAGATGATCCAATCAAAAGTCATTCTTTTAAAATACGCTTGCAAGAACAACGGGACCGACGTCCCGTCTAACAGCTTAAATTCATAAAGATTCTAAACTAGGAAACATCGTGGCATACGTTTAAAGTATGTTAAGTAATTATTCTTAGAGACATTTATATTGATTCCTAAACTGTAAACGAAACTTTCCATCCGAAAAAGTATTTAAGCGAACAGAAAAATTTGAGTTAGCTTTCCGCGACCAATCCAAGTATGAAGCCATAAAATGCTGACTCCCTTCAAATTGTTGAAAAGAAAATTCTCTCCTTCAATTTGTAGAGATTTTAAAAGCTTTACAATTGCGCGGGTGAAATTTTCTCACCATTAGTACCCCATTCAAGTTGAGTGACATTGGAATCTCGCGGTTCAGACGACAAGAAGTATAAATTTGAAAATTGAATTACCTATATGCAGACAATTTAGACTAGTGTATTAAAAATTGAAAAATTGTATTTTTTCACATGATGGCATCGTCAGCGTTCCGTGCTGTTGCTCTAACCAATCACACTCGACTTGGTAGCCCAATTGGTTAGAGCAACAGCACAGAACGCTGACGACGCCGGTTCATGTCCTGCCTGAGACGTAAAGTTTTTCAATTTATTTTCGATATATATGGAATAAGATAACGAATAATCATTTACACATAGAATATTGAATGTAATTAAACGCACAATTTTGTATGATACAGTAATAAATCATAGGATTTGAGTATTTGAAATTTCAAATATCACTAATCCAGATTTCCAGACGAAGTCCAACGTGTTTCGGAAAAAATATAAATAGTTTAGAAACATTTTGGAGGTTGGGATCAAAGCCATATACATTGCTTATATTATATCAACGAGCTCCTTAAACTATGATAGAGATATAAGACTTACATTTTACCTTTAAGTAAATTTTATTATTACAACGAACTAAAAAGATTCCGAGATAGAAGTCAAGTTAGATACGAAACAAGAGAAGGTTGTCACTTGTAAGGCGAAAGAATATCTAAACTACTCTACAAACAAAATCAACTTAGACTCTAAGAATTTGCTTAACTACTTAACACTCAATTATAGTGAAAGTTGAAAAAACCTTTCAACTGATTGCAGATATTACGTGCACTTTTCGGAAAATCAAATTAACTACTACAACTTAGTTTCACTCGAAACTTTGTGACTTTTAATTTGCTACCTGTTATACTTATAAACAAAGTTTGGCTTGCCTTTAAGTTATTTTTTGTCTATTTTGTATGGCTTAGTGGTAATCAGAATGCCTTTGGGGGGTATTTATAAAGACAAGGCAAAGACAGCCAACTATAATAATCGGACGAAATATATTTTTTTTGGCCATTCACAGGTGACTAACGTCTAATGGAAAGAAACAATTATTTCTTTCCATTCGTTCGTTTATAATACAATGCTGAAGAATATAAATACAGTAGGTATTTCCTAGCGTGGCTAGATTCACTGATCGATTTTACTTACAGGCAAGTCATTAATTGCACTTCGGTGCCCTGGTAAGCTGAAATAATTGTTTTCCCAAAATTCAAACCCAGGACCTAACATAATGCTAGACAACAAGGATAGGATGAGATCCTCTTCATTTGTCTTTGAGGTAGTTTTTAAAAAAGGAACAAAAATTTAAATATGTATTTTGTGATCTAAGCACTATACCTATTTTTCGTTTCAAATTGTTATGTTTTAAGATTACATAATTTTTTGTGCAAATAGCTAAAATTTAACGGAACTAATGCGTAGTATTCCAAGACTGTTCGTGAAAGCAGAAAAACAAGATGAAATTAATGTGCCGCCATCAAAACACTTCAGCGGCTCTTAATTAAGATCCTATTTAAAAGCTTTGTTTGTTATGCCTCTCTGTGGAGACGTCTTTTACAGAAAGTGTGAATATTTTTCTGTAAGCTATGTATTTACCGTCATTTCCCCTCAAATTATAATAATTTGTATTGCTGATTACGTATATGTCTTTATAATACCTACGACCGAGAACAAAAGTTAAAGTAAATGTGTAGGAAAACATAGTTAAGGTTCACCCTCAAAAAATCTATACTAGTATTATAAAGCTAAAGAGTTTGTTTGTTTGTTTAAACGCGCTAATCTCAGGAACTACTGGTTCGATTTGAAAAAAGTTTGTGTTGGATAAACCATTTAAAGAGGAAGGCTAACATCACGTTGTGGAACAAAAAAACAGCGAAAATTTTGGAAAAAATGTAGAAAATTATTTAACTTTGTGAGCTGCAAAATAATAAAATATATGTATATATAAAATTTCCTCAAGATAATGATCTTTCAAGATTAACTTGCAAGAACGAGCTTGACGTAAGAGCTAATAATTCTAAGTAAGACCCTTCTTATATTATGCTTAATTATATCTATATTATTATTGTCTATCGTAAGCCCACAGCAACAATATCAAAGCCCACTAATTACTACATGATTCTTTGCATCTGCACTTCATTGTTTCATAGACTTTGCCACACCTTCCGAGAAGCAATTCTTCAGACTATTATCATCTAGAAGAAGGGCTAATGGGTTTTTATTTTCTTGTTGTTTTCTCTTTTAATTCGTATTGTGTTTTTCCTTACTTGTTTTCAAGAAAATGTCTAAGCTTTATTTAAAAGCGCCTCGACGTATTGGTTATAATGGTTATGTAAAAAAGTTACACTTAAAATTAAATACAAAAGGCCTTCGTTCGTCATATATCGCAAAAGTGATGTAGCAAGTATTAAAATATTCACGGATGGTAGCAAGATCGAAGGTAAAAGTAGGAGCAGCGTACGTAGTAATGATAAATGAAAAAGAGATCATAAATAAAAAAATTAAGTTAGGAAATCAATGCTCTGTATATGCACAAGTACAAATGCAAAAATGACCCAACATGTGAGTGTGATGGGGTCACTCCAGAAACAGTTATTTATTGTCTTTTGGAAGTGCCCCATCCACCAGACAGAAAGATGGAACCTGCAACAAGAAATCAATATGGACATTAAATCGGAAAACCTCGAGGACCTGATTTTAGTTAGACCCGACGAGTTTTTCCGATTTGCACGTAGAATAATTAAAAAACTAATTACTTAAAATAAGCTAAAAATGTTAAACGTAGTATTTAAGATTATATGTGATTATATTAAGTTAAAACTGTAAGAAAAAAAATTTAACCAGAAAAAAGAAAAACCTGTCTATGTATGTAAGCATTAATTTAAGTCAATTAATAGTGTAATAATAAGTGTAAGAAAACTGTTTAAAAAAAATTGATTAAAATGGTATGAATAAATAAGAATTGGAAAATAGAGAGAAAAATTGTTAAATAGGATAAGTGATATGTAAAATAAAGATTAAAATGTTGATGTCATTAATAAAACGCTAAACAAAGGCTCTTTCGCTAATGAAAGAGGTAGACGTAGCTTAGCTTCCTCGGCCCCGGGGCACACGTCGCCGGGGAGGTAGGCCAACTAAAAAAAAAAAGTGATGTAGCGTGCAGCGTTGTAACTCTCATATAGTATGTATATCAGTAATAGTTTTTGAATTAATGTTATTAGTGATTTTTGAATGATATTTAACAATTAATTTTGTGTCAGCCTACAATGTGGTATAA
Organism: Leptosia nina; assembly: GCA_963661955.1. Taxonomy (NCBI): domain Eukaryota; kingdom Metazoa; phylum Arthropoda; class Insecta; order Lepidoptera; family Pieridae; genus Leptosia; species Leptosia nina. The sequence goes on from CAVLEF010000003.1 coordinate 5,409,610, forward strand.
ATGATAGATATAAATATAGCAATCTCGCGAGTGCTTCTACTTGCAGTTTGCTATGAACTGATATAAGTATATATTATTAACTATCAGCTACTTTCTATAATTTTATTAAATTTACACATACAAATCTACAACGTATGTTAACACCTATATTATTATCATGACAAGAACGAAATAGCATGACTTACATCTTTGACATAACGTCAAACTGACATCAACACTTCATCTTATCAACTTTTGAATTTGGAAAAAGAATAAACAAAGTTCAGTGGTTATAATTATTATAGTTTATAACATCGCTTTTCTGTTACCTATCAGTGGTAGCTTAAAATAGTTTATCAGTCATAAAAACCTTATCGATAAACATCGTTGTTATGTGGAGAAAATTACTGCATTGTTATTCTGTTAAAAAAATTACTAAAGTGGCGGTACTGTTGAGTCCTAAGTGCAATTTATCCAGTGGGTTTCAAAATTTAATTAATATGCCAAAGCTCTACAAAAGGGACGAAAGCCCTCCAGCCAGGACTGTTATGGTTGTCGCTCATATTCTAGGACTTTCTTATGAACCTCACGATTTGAATCCAGTTTTTCGAGATCAAGATACGCCTGAAATGGTCAAGGTACGTTAAGATAAGCCGGCTAAGACCTTTGAGACTACGAATGCCAGAGATATCTATATTACTTTGAGAGGTGTTATTGTAAATTATATATTTTTTATAATTTTATCGGGTAAGACTGGGTAGTCACATAAAATAGATTTAATAGTTTTGCTAACATTTAAAGCGATGTTTTCAGAAAAATCCAATGAAAACCATACCAACATGGGAAGAAGATGATTTCTGCTTAGCAGACAGGTAAATATATTTAGGAATGATTGAATTGTAAAGAGATGATTTATAATTTACAATCAATAAAGTAATTAAAAAAAATTTCGACTCGGGCACATAGACTTGAACCAACCGCGTCAGCTTTCCGTGCTGTTGCTCTACCAATTGAGCTACCGAGTCATCAATAAAGTAATAAATAAATAGGGTCTTATTATATGTACAAGCTAGAATTATAGGATATAATAACATAATTAAGTTAAATCATGGAAATATTAAAATCAAAACTTGAAATATACCAGCAATGGCTCAGCTATTCCAACTGAGTTTTAGAGATATTTTCAACCTTTGAAATATAATATAAATTATAGGATTTTGTTTCAGCCATGCCATAATTATGTATATGTTAGAAAAGTATGGCAAGCCAGAACATGAATATCTCTACCCTAAGGATCAGAAGAAACGAGCTACAATTCATCAAAGATTATTCTTCGACTGTGGTATTTTATTCCCAAGATTGAGAGCAATAATGGTAGGTATATATCTGCTTTCTCAATGATAACTTAATAGGCATTTGAAATCATTGTTAAATGCAAATTCTATGTTTACTGATGAGCTTGTTAGTCTAACAATCAAGGGATGTGGGTATAATTTTTCACAGATCACGAACTATGATCCTGACATAAAAAGCCATGAATTTAATTGCATTTCAGCTACGTCTGTGCATTGCAAATGTCTAGAAACAAATAGGGTGACAGAACACTCTCTTGCTATGTTATATGGCCGAGGGATTTCACCTTCTATCAAGTGAACTCCAAGCTTGTCTGTCCAAGAGGGTCAAACACGATAGCAGGAACTGAATATTTCTGGTCTGCCAAAGCACAGAAATCTTATCAACTACATGCCCATAAAATTATCACTCAATAAAAAATACTTCATAGGGTCTATAAATAAAATATAATCTGTGATCATTATTTTTTTCACTTCTGTGAAGTTATTTCTTTTCACATCAGTTGCAAACTTATGTTTTTTTATGACATACTAGGCGTTCTCTTGATGATAGGTAAAATACCATAGCCATAAATGGCTATATATTATGATATTTTAATATCAAAAAAAGCTGTGACATCGACCTATTTTGGCTTTGGATACTGGGAAATCCAAAGATTGAAACTGAAAATGATTAAACTAAACGGCTTCTACATTTGTGGACAGTAGGTAGACTCGGACAGAACTTCGATATTCGTACCATCCATTTAATATCCAGATTCAGATCCAGTCTAACAGATTTCAGAATAATTATAAATTGGTGGGGACCGAACCCGTCGATTATTAGCCATATAAATAAATATTATTAGTTGTTTTTCTTATTAAAACCCTTATTTCCGCAGGCTCCAACATACATGGGAACACTGACAGAATTATCGAAATCAAAAATCACAAATCTTGAAAGTGCATATGAGGTTCTGGAAAATTACCTTCAAGAAAATCTATATCTAGCAGATGACAACATCACACTAGCAGACATAAGCATATTTACAACAATGTCATCTTTGTATGGAATATATCCCATCGATGTTACTAGGTAATCTGTTTTTTTTTAGCACGTTAGAGTAGTTGCCATTGTAATTTAAAAAAATCAAGCATCATGTAAATACTACACTTCTAAAATTAAACTCAGATTTTCTTAAGTTCCTACACAATAGTAACACAATTTTATCAAACTAACTCTATCTTATTGTTATTATCATGGTGTGGATTACAAACTCAAATGTTGATAATTTTTCAAACATATAATTTTCAGATTTCCAAAGTTAAAAGCATGGTGTGACACAATGAGTGAACAAGACTATAATAAAAAAATTAACGAACTTGGCGCAAAAGAACATGCTGATGGTATTCTAGCAATCATGAATTATAATAAGAAAAAGCAAATGGCCAAATTGTAGTGGTAAACGGCATAGACTTGGGACCACACTCGTTTATATAAGCAAATTATTATTATATGTATATCTTTTATACATTTTCTTTAATATATAACTGGTTTTGGTTACATGTTATGTGTTTTAGTATATTCCTATAATGGTTGCTAACATAACACCATTTCAGGTCTGTAGTAAATCAAACGAAAAAGTACGAATCACAGTTTTTTTTATTTCATAACTAAATAGAAATGCAAAGAACTTTACACTTCACACTCCATTAACATCTAGATCTACACGTATGGATAACTTTACGAGAGAAATTAATGATTATAAAAATGTTATACGGTAAAGATTGTCTATAAGTCTTGTGAGTCTCTCGCTGCACTTCCGTCCATAGCACTTACATCGTTACACATAATTACGTTAAGTCCACATTCAGTCATACACAACGCAGTGGATTACAACCTGCGCTCAATTAAACGTAATGGAATCGAATACTATTCACTTTCAGATTCAGTGCTAGTTCAACGTATGATACGCAACAGTCTTGTTTTATAGTACGCGTCACATTTAACCGTCCTCTTTTGGCGGTGTGAACCAACCTGGAAATTGTAAAAAAAGCATTAATATAATTCAAGTAGCTTGTAAATATTACCCTGATATGTAAACTAAGTAAATAATAATTAATGGACAGTACACAGAGCATTAATTGCACTCACTAGCTTTTATGAGAAAACTAATTATCTATTGGGGGACACCAAAAGAAGGCCTGGGGACATTATCTGCTGTAAAAAGGTAAAAAGTAAGTAAGTATTTTCCTCATTTCCAATTTTTCCTTTCTTTGATGATTCATATCATTAGGTAAAATAATACAAGTCATCACAAATAACGGGGAAAGGATATGGAATCACTAGGAGGATGAATTGATTGAATACTATTATTGCTCCTGAATCTACATTTATTAGAAAATGTATGGTTTGTTTATATACTAACCATTTTTCTCATGTATTTGCACGAGGCACTTGAAGCTTTGCTGCGCGCGCGCAAGGCTGTATTGCGATTGAGATACGACTTTCGTCGCGCCAAACTGAATCCGCGCCTTGCCCTTAACTAAAGTTGCGGCTATTTGCATTATAACCGCTTCCACTGTGTACGCTGACGACCAACCCTGTTTCGTTAAAAGTTCCATGCATATTGCGCCACCCACCAGCACATAGCCTCCTGGAATTAAGGAATAAAAATCATTAAAACTTTTATCATGGATTATACCAACTAAAAGCCGAGATGGGTACGTATCGACTATTGTTTTCACTTTTGGGCTGTGTCTGATATACAATGTCAATATTTACAGAAGAGAAAATAAACCAGACACAGATTCACAAACATGCTAAATCTGGTGCAAGTCATGTGAGAATCGTTAAGTCATGAGAGAGTGTAAATTGCATAATTAATTTTAACAAGTACTGCGTTTAGTAAAAACCAAGTCTTTTCCATTTATGCAAAAAAATTACATACCAGATATAATAGGATAGACCACCCTTACAAACGGCGGCTCAAAGGGATATGTCTCTTTAAACATGATATTGAGTAGTATGGAGTCCTTTCCTTCCTTTTCCTTTAAAACTAGCAGATCATTGTGCAATGGACTATCAGGGTCCACAGAACGCAGTCTTATGTTCCATTCGTATAGAGAATCATTTACCAGTTCTGGAATAAAGTAAAATATTCACATTTAGATATTTAAGTTTCACATAAATATACATAATTAAATACTAAAACACAATGGGGCAGACACATTTTTATAAGTCTGCATGAAAGTAATGGAGTTTCACTTCCCATATATCTTTACTATCACAATGCTAAGATAAAAGATGATAAAAATAAAAAGGTTTCAATAAAGCATTGCAGCCGCCGTATTAATAAATAATGGCAACTCCAAAGCATCCGAAACGTCGGCCTGTATTAAAAGTAATATTAACATAAGCTTAATTAATATATATTGTGTTTTATTTAAATGTGTACTACTGGCGAACTACAGACAGTATAAAAAAAGTTGACTTAACCTACATGTTATTTACTTAAAACATAAGTGTTCATTTACCTATAGAATACATATTGCTTTTAAATGAGTGTGAGCGATAAATATCTCTTAATTCCTTCATTAATCTGTCCGTGGCCTGAAGACTGCCGGAAACACTTCCAGACAGGTAATCTTGCCGTTGGTTCTGTCTCAATCTCTCTAAAGTTGCTAGGTGTTCTGTTTCCATATCATCCTGTAATTGTTATTAAAGATAAATCAATGATAAATACCGCTCAATATCTACAAGAATTCTGATTAGCAACACTACCAAGCAAGAATACTAGGATATTAGTAGTAGTAGGGGTGTTTGTATGAATTTAAACCTTCAAGATTTAAGTATACATATATCCTTTTACATATTAAAATATATACCTTGTTACTTCTGGCAGCATCCTCAACCATTTCAAGTGGCAAGTCGTCTTCTCCCTCTGAGTCATCCTCCTCAGCGGCCATGTCTTCATCTTCCTCTGTACCGGATTCTGCGCCGTTTGATGTTACACTTGGAACTCTGAAATGATCAATTGCATAATTATTACCATAGTAAATGTGACAAGTGTTGTCACTAGTACTAGTACATAAGTAGTACACCTAAAGAAAACAAGTGATGGTTTACAACGCCAGACATTAACTTATTTATGACGATGAACCGACGGGTCCCCTTGATCGCAGCTGTTGCAGATAACAGGGTGGCCTTTGCTTTTAATTCCTTATATTTTGATTTGCAAGTTTTTGAGTTGGTGGCCAATTCTTAAGCACTACCAAGACAAATTAATATCTCTTTGGCAGCTTTGTGACGAAAAGGAATAGAGACATGACTTATTCATTCAAGACCTTTATACTATCATGACAATTAATATAATATATATTGATAGCAAAAATGGTTTCTAGCATTTTATTTTATGTTTCAAGTATTTAAAGAGATAATACGCCCGCGCCGTACGGAAACAGAATCGCAAGTGTTTACTATTGATTACGTTTCAATGTATACCAAACCACCGAACGAACAATACATATTTACATGCGATAAAACCCGAGACGTAATACATTTCAGCTTTGTTAATCAAGCATGTTAAGAGAATTCATTTCATTTTAACAGCTTGTATACCAAAGATAATTATTTATATTACAAGATTAGTCGACTAAAGCTAAGTAAATATATTGTTTATTTAAACTCAAAGAACTGGTAGACAACCTTGAATAATAATAGAAAGTCGATTATTTTTCTGCAGACTACAAAAGAGTCACTCATATTGATTAGTATATGGACAATGGACTATTTTGGTGTGTATTTTCGTCTAGTCATCAGTTAATTACATACAATACAAGTTAATAATTTGACATCACATATATATAGAATAACAAGAAAGAAATATGTGTAAGACAAATAGGTCATTAACCCTTTCTTTACTGATGGTGTGAATGCCTAATGCACGCCCACGTCGGGCAATAGTGACATAGGTAGTATGATAAATCGTATAGCCTACCAGAACCACTAAACACACCACCAGCCCTCTATCAGGAGTCCTGAGGTTATTAACTCTAGAATAGTTGATTGGAAATACAAGCCCTTCTCTACTCAATCAATATCATTTCAAGTATTGTTTGTAGTTTACATGAGTAGTAATCATTTCAGTTAAACACTTAACCATTTAAAACGCAAAATATATTAGTTAAATAATTTTTAGTTCATTTTGAACCATTAAGTACAATATTATTTCATTCGAGCTCTTAAGTACTTAGAGGATTTAAACTGAGGATCTTGCAATATTAGAAATTTTTCACTGTGCTATGACAAATTTAGGCATGATGAAATTGAAATCAAAAATAAATACAGTACTAAAACAAACCTCTGCTGTGGTGCTGGGTGGACGGGCAATGAAAGTGAATCCAAATCAGGTGGTTCTGGTACACCATGTAACTTGCATAGTTCTCTCAATAATATACCCACCTAAAATGAATAAATAATAAATATCATTTTGAAATACAACTACATATCAAAATGACTTTAGTATAAAATAAAAAATCTATAGTAAATAATTGCATTTTATATAGATGTGTCTAACAAAGTGTTTAACAACTAAACCATAAAATCCTTCCAGATTTGATTGCCAGCATAATTAAAATGTGTTCTATAATTATTTGTTCATTATCTCACATTTTCAATATACTTTTTGATAAATAACGTTGTTGAGTAGAGATTAGCATAGGTCAACAAACTCATGAAAAAAAGTAAACATGAACTTGACATTATTAGATTTGGTTATAAGATGATAGCTGTGTAAATAACACTTAGCACTCTACCTTAAAATCTATATAACTAAATAATTACTGTTTTTGATGTCTATTTAAGGTGTAATTAAATCTATATTCTCTCTAATTACATACCTGATTAATAACATGATTATCTCTTCCCTGTGTGTTAGTTAGTATCTGAACAGCATTTGTCACTATCAGGTCTTCACTCTCGGCAAACCACACTGGCGGGGTCGTAGGGTATGTTTCCTAAAAACAATTAAATTGTGTTAGCAATGTTTTTATTTAATACACCAAAACAATCAGAAATATTGTTTTCCTTATGTTTGAATGCACCATTGGTAATTCAAAATGGAATCGGTGGACCCTAAGCGTCAAAGGAAGGAGTTATCTAAAGAGTATATAAGAGCAAAAGACATGTTTATTTTAATGCCAGTTAGGAAAAAATACCACATTCTGCCTTTATTATTATTAGTTCCATGAGCTTGAACAGTTGTTTAGCTATATATTATTATACTAATATAGTAAAACACAGGCAAGTTTATTTTCCTGACATATCCTAGCAGTAACCAAGAATAGCTACAGCTCACAGGCTTTACTTAAATTTGACAAAAAACAGGTACAAAACATGACTAAGAGCCTTTGTCCAATATTCGCATTAATACCGTTACACTAACAAAGTGTTTACCCTCGATAAATGTAGCTGTAACTAGTTATAAACAGAGACCAGCGCACTGAAACTTGAATGATCGATACAATGATTCGTCATGGGCCCGTAAAACATTATTTAAGTATGTCGATCGAAACCTGCGCGCATTGCACCAAACTTGCATCACACGACTACTCAGCATACATCGCTGCATAAAACCATTAAGTTTAAACATGTTTCAACAACGTGCACGCAAAATAATGGTTATACTCATCTGGAAAGTAATCACTTCCGTAAATCTTTTGTTGACAGCCCTGCCCTCATAAACAACGACCCTTTGTCACAAAGATAATCAATAAACGCATTCAATATTAATAAAACACTAATAAAGTGTACGTCTCTACATATTAAGACAATTAAGCATTTACTTACTGTGATATTTGCGTGAATTTCATATTTCTTTCCATTTTTGCCAACGAATCTGCAGGTCAGTTCGTCGACACTAGCTGACATTATCTGAAACCGCTCATGATTTTTGGGAAACACTTGTTCTAAGGTTTTTATTTCTAATTTAAGAGTATTTAAGCAAGCCATTAGTGTATTGAAACACTAATATTTTAAATTCTATAACTAATCACCACATTAGAACACATAGGAGCTGTTTTACGTTCACTCCCGAAGAAGCAAAATGGCGGAGGCAATAGCCATTGACCAATGGCGCCTTGCCGCTGGCGGCATGTAGCTTGAAATCAAAATATCGACGTTAGAGGGCGGTATAATAGAAACACACATTTCAAGTTTATAGTCTTGTTTCTAATTGTTTTGTAACTATTCTGTAGACACTTTATTTTTGACAGTACGTAGGACTATGTCACTCATATATAATTATACACACCATATCTGTGGTACATTATAAGCTGTCACAAATGTCACGTTCAATTACTCTCAAGTGACTTTATGTTTAAACTTTAGCTACTAAATAAAACAAACAATTTTATTGCAACATAACACACAAACACATTAATATTTTGTTTGAATATGCCATCTATTCTCGTAGTTTTCAGTTCCAAATCTAAATACTAACCTTTTAAATTAATTGTTATAATACAGATATTTAAAGATGGACCGTCGGTCCAAAGAATCCAGGTATAAGCGTAATCATTCCCGCTCTCCCGCTAGAGTACATAAAAGGAAAAGATCTTACGAAAGTCCACCAAAAGTTCCAGAAAACACAGATACAGATTCTTTTAGTTTCTTAGACTATAAATGGAATCTTAATAAAATAATTATGTACAGCAGCGATACTAACACTGTAGCAAATAGCATTGAAGACTTTTGGGTATTTGTTAAGAAGTATGAAGCTACTCTAAGGAAAGCTCATAAACCATTGTTGGTTTATGAAACTGAAGACAGCCAGCGAAATGAACTAGGCATTTCAAAATCCTTTTCCAAAGTGGATTGTATAAATTTCACAGCTAAAATAAAGTATATGGACACAGTTTATGATGAAAGAGATAGGCGGCAGCTTGATGAGAAAAAGTTTAAAATATTTTTGAATATTATCTCTATTTATATAGATTTTAAAAATAAAGAAAAGTTTGAAAAACTGAAAAAGTTAAGAAAAGCTCAAAGTGACTTACCAGTTGCTAAATACAGGTAAAGATTAATTAGAAAATTAATAAGTGTTGTAAAAATAAGTATTGTTACAAATATAACTTTCTTTACAGAGATGAAATAATAACAGCTGTGAAAAATGAGAAAGTGGTTGTAGTGGCTGGTGACACTGGTTGTGGTAAATCTACACAAGTGCCGCAGTATCTGCATGAAGCAGGCTTTCAAAATATTGGTAAGAATTAAGGTTACTTATTTTTTTTTAAAGTAAGACACTACTAAACTAACCATTTAAACTGTGAAATTAAGTATGTAATAAGAATTCATAATTAATTTTGAAATATTTGTATATTTTCAAGCATGTACACAACCAAGAAGAATTGCCTGCATTTCACTATCAAAACGGGTTGCATATGAAATGCTTTCGCAGTTTGAAACAAAAGTAGGCTACCAGATAAGATTTGAGAAGAACAAAACTGCAGACACTAGCATTTGTTTCATCACAGAAGGTTTGTTATTAAGACAGGTAAGCCTACATCATAACCAGTAAAATAAAATTGCTAATAAATAAAATATTGATTTACATTGATAAAAGCGGCCTCTGTGCAACTAAAATGCGTTTAGTTTGTTTGTTAATAGATGGCAGTGCTCTTAATCTTAGTTACGTTAATTGAGTCATTAGATGGCGCTGTCTTGCGCAGCTCTATTTGTAAATCGCGCTATAGAAGTCACATAGTATTTGTACTTATGCTCGTTTAAACTATTCCTAAGCATACTTACCTGGCGTAGGGGATACCGTGATCAGGAAGGCGGTTCCCCCAGAGCGAGACTCCTCCATTGCACTGCGGTTGAGTTGACCTCTGCGATTATCCCTAATGTGGATAACTCGGACGCGTAATTTTTGGTAGTGGGGACTGCGTACGCGCCGTCCCCCTTAAAATTAAATACATATATTATATTAATACATGTAGGTAGGCATGTTTATCACTTATTTACATCTTGCTGGTGTGTGCGATTCAGTGGAGAATTAAGTACATACAATTAATATGTCACTTCATAATTCGATTCCAAAAAGAAACACTAAAATATAATCGCAGATTTCCCACTCTTGTAAAATAGAGCAATTGAAATCCTGTAAAGCAAACAAACTTGACTGACGGGCTTTTTGATCTAATGTTAGCATGTATAGATTATAATCAACGGGTCGTGGGTTCGCTCCCCACTGGGACCGAACAATAAAACATATATTCAATTAAATGGGTGGTAGATAAATCGAAATTCCAACCCGATCACGAACTACAAATTAAATAGCTATGAAATTTAATCGCGTTTCGTTTTCAATCCGTGTATGTTCGAATTTACATAGCCAAAAAAGCTCGACAGTTCTGCTTAGATTTTATATGGCTGAAGTATTTCACCTTTCATCCATCTATCTATACGTGGATGCTTGTCTGTCCTCCTCTATCTCTAACGGACAGTGTCTACACTAAAGACGACTCCTAAAAAAAACCGTTGTTATATTGCAGATGTCGTCAGAAAACTTACCTAATTACGATGTGATTATTCTTGATGAAATTCATGAGAGGCACTTAATGGGAGACTTCTTGCTAGGAGTGCTAAAATGTTTGATTCACGCTCGAAACGATATAAAGCTCGTTTTGATGTCCGCTACCATCAATATTAAGCTCTTTGAAGATTATTTCAGTGCGGAGTCGGCGGCTGTTATACAGGTGAGTATAAAGAAAAGTCAAAATATATTGACAGCGTATCTTGTTTAGTTATTATATGGCTGGGTTTTTTCATCTACCATCAAGCGAAACCCATGCTTATCGGTTCTCCTCTATAAATAAAAATTCAATATCTGCTCGATTAAGTGTTCGCAAAATTCCTTACTCTGTCTAGTTAAACAAAAGTAGGCACACAAGTATTTATGGTATTTATTTTAAAAGCAGATGGAAATTTGTGTAAATTTCAACTGTTTAGCTAGTTACAGTTTCAAATCATTAATGTTTAAAAGTGACTTTTTTGAATTTGAATATCATTGTGTTTATTTCTTTTCATCTATTCCACTTTTCATACCCTTTTTTCAGGTCCCTGGTAGACTGTTTCCCATAGAACTACACTACAAACCTGTATTAATAGATGACAAACCTTCAAGAGACGACCGTCTCGATCCTCAGCCTTATGTACAAATTATGGCTATGATCGACAATAAGTATCCAAGTAAGAATATTGTACGTGTTTCTAGCTCTTCTACTTTGTTCTAGGACCTTGATTTTAAAATTATTTTATTTGGATGATATATTGTGTTTGAAGAAATTATTCGAGAAACATTTTACTAATTATGTATTTTTTGGATCTAATTCATTTGAAATTTCTAATATTAACTTTAAAATATCATTTCAGTTGATGAGAGAGGTGACCTCCTCATATTCATGTCGGGAGTTCAAGAGATAACTGCGATTTGTGATGCAGCACAGCAGTATGCCGAAAAGAACAAAAATTGGATAGTGTTGCCATTACACAGCGGCCTGTCTTTAATTGAACAGGATAAGGTAATATTTTGAGAAACAAAATGTATTGATCTTTCATAACATTTATTTTTGATACTTTACCGGAAGACCAACTGAATCTAATTTGTGGGAACCAGATCAGAAAGCCCTTTCTAGCTGTGAAAAATATTAATGTCGAAAAATAACTAAAAATCTTCCTCCTCGCCATTCAACGTCTAAATAGATGTAATTCGATACTTTTTTGCTCGATCGTAGTTGAGTTATGTAATGAATTCCGTGCCCGATCGATCTACTTTTTTTTTGTTTTATAATTTAGTTAGCTTTAATTTTCCGGAAATCCTTACCGAACTTCGGCCAGACGGAACAGACTGAATAAAAGAGCAGTGCTGAGTCTCAATCCCGAGGTGTCACAAAATTTTTGTTTTATGAATTTAGCTTTCAGTCTGCTCTTTTTTTTTGTGGCAGTAAACAAAAATTTTCTTTATTTTTGTATATACTGAGACACCAAAGTGGTCCACACCTGCTTCCAAATATTTCGAGTAAACATTTTCTTTGTATTTTTTTCCAGTAGAAGTGATATTCATCTACGCTAATAACTATGGTATATATTACATTTTTATTATTTTCTATATAAGGTTTTCGACTACCCTCCGGATGGTGTCAGGAAGTGCATAGTGTCTACGAATATAGCTGAAACATCAGTCACCATTGACGGAATAAGATTTGTCGTCGATTCGGGAAAGGTAAGAGATATATTTTTATCTGAAGATACTTTAAACACATCTTCAGATTTATTAATACTTTACGCGAGTAGTGCCATAAATGAAACCATTTTAACGGTTCACAATGCGAAGTTTATAAGTTGATTTACATGTTTTGCTAGTTATTTATTTGGGTGGTTAAATAGTCGAGTAATATTGGCGTTTTAACTTATCTTTAACGTATTAAACTCTTGAAAGTGATCTAGTTAAATTTATTAATTTTACTAAGTACTGTCTTGGCTCATTAAAAAAATTTTTGCACATATCTGACATAAAACACAGAAAAATCCCTATAATGCAAATTAACTTACGTATGTACATTATAGCATAAGTATATTTAAAAGTCGTCAGTACACCCGAATTCGATTTAATATAGTTAGTGAACGTTCGTTTGTCTAATCTCACATTTAAGGAAAAGTTTTTACGAAAAAATATATTACATTACATCCATTTAACACAGAAACTAATAAATCGTACCTTATATTTTTGTAACAGGTAAAAGAAATGAGTTATGATTCGTCAACAAAAATGCAAAGGCTTAAAGAGTTCTGGATATCGAAAGCAAGCGCTGATCAGAGGAAGGGGAGAGCTGGGAGAACTGGTAATATTCTTATTAATAAACGTGACTATTCATTTATGTGACAGAGTTGTTCATAGTATCTTAATGCGAAATATAACAATAAAAATCGCATCTAAAAATAAATGAAGTCTAAGACTAAGATTTAATTATTACTATCACTTGGTTAAGAGAATAGGTACGGGAACTAGATGTATTTGCATTTACACAATTCAGATTTAAATTAATTTATTAAATAAAAAAAAATGAAATTATTATAATTATGAATGACTGCGGTTATTGTTTGCTTTCTATATAGCTTGTGAATTTGCTTCCTCCTGTGGCACCTCCACAATTCTGTGTCTGTTTTAATGGTCGGTTATATTTAAAGTCGAATAAACGACCAGTCTTCCATACTCTACTTAACCGACTCAAAATTATTCAAACCCAGGATCTATTTTTTTATGATAAAGGATAAGTGGAGTTCATTTGTTGGCAGGCAAAATACCATATAACATGGAAATACCTCGTGTTTGATATAATTATAGGCAACATGTTTAACTATATAGGTAGCTCTCTACCTACAAACTATCCACAACTTAAACATTTTTTTTTTGGTCCCTCACTTAAACTAGATTTTTATTTTAGTATTTAATACTACTATCACTACTATTTCACCTTTACAGGCCCCGGTGTCTGTTACCGTGTATACTCCGAGCAGCAATATGCTGACATGGACGCGTTCAGTACTCCTGAAGTTTCGAGAGTTCCTCTCGCCTCGCTCCTGCTGCTCATGAGCTCGTTGGGGGTAAATGATGTCAGACGCTTCCCCTTCATAGATTCACCTCCAGAAGACGCCATAGAGAACGCCCTACTGGAGTTGAAACAGCATGTATGTATAAGGAGGAATAACAAATTGTTAAATTTTTCGTGAGAACTAGTAGTTAAGTACTTGTTACGCCATCACGCACGTATGGCTGATATCATATTGAAATAGAATACTTTTGACAGCTTCAAATGACCCGTTTTGATTTGGCAGCGGACACGGGGGGGATATCATCGGGTCATAGTTAAACATTGTATTTCCCGTTATTCATTTACTTGTATTAACTATCAAGTAAATGAGTAGAAGAGACAATGATTATGTAAAAAAAAATCCCTAGAAAATGTTTTATTATATATGAATTTTTATAGTATAGGTACTGTCATATCATAAATTTCTAGTATTCAATAATTAATTTATATTATCTATGATTAGTGATAAAACAATAGCTTACTATGTATTACTAAATACTACAAAAAAAAAATTTCAACTTCAGGGAGCCCTAACCTCAAACGAGAAACTAACAGCTTTGGGCAAAGCCTTAGCCAACATTCCAGTAGAAGTTTCGCTGGCTAAAGCTCTCGTGGTGGGGAGTGCAACATTACCACCACATAAGTTGGATTCAGCGCTTGCATTAACCGCGGCTTTGGGAATCCGGTCTATTTATACAACTCGGGCGCATAGAGATTTTGAATGTGAGGTAAATACAGTCGCTAAAACAAATCTTAAATATTTACTAATTTATAAAGCTAAAGAGTTTGTTTGTTTTCTGTTTGAACACGCTTATCTCAGGAACTACTGATACCAATTGAATTTCTTTTTTTGTGTTGGTTAGAGACTTTATTAAGGGAAGGTTTTGGCTATAAAACATCAGGCTGCGACAAATAGAAGCGAAGTAACAGAAAAGGGAGGTAACATCTTTAAGGGTTTCCGTTATGTGCGGTACGAAAAATATGTATAATATAATTATCATTCTTTAAATAATCTAAAAAGATGTATAAATTTATAATAATATTTTTAAATTTCATTTATTCTTTCTTCAAATTTTTTAATTTACTCACAAGAACCGTTTTTATAGGGATCAAATACTTCATATGGCATAGAAATGTTTGCCAAGTCAGCTAGTGATTAAATAAAAAAGCTAGACCTGGACGCAACGCGAAATATATTCGATTTTGTGATAAAAAACGATCCGCAAACCAAAAAACAGTGGACCTCATACTTGCCCCCTTCTCTTTCTTGAAAAAACCTTTAAGCCTTCACAGATTTCAGATATATCTTATCTTTTAAATAAAACGCTTTAACGGTTTAAAACGCGATACATTAGTTAAACTTATTTGAATGTCTCCCCGTGACCACGGCTGCTGCAAAGCAGGCGAAACGTCGGGCCGAAGTTAAAAATCATTTCAAATAAGTTTAAACCAATATATCGCGTTTTAAACCGTTAAAGTGTTTTATTTAAATGTGTACTACTCCCGTAAATTATAGACAGTGTATCTTATCCTTTCAGAATGCCAGAAAACCTGACGAATCAGATCACGGGGATCCCATAACCCTCGTATCTCTGTACTGTGCGTGGCTGAAGGAGAAATCTAAAGGTGGAGGTCGAGCCTGGTGCAGACGACGTGGTGTAGAAGAACAGAGGCTATATGAAATGACTAAACTTGCCGCTCAGTTGAAGGGGTTGTTACAGGTAATTTTATGGAAACAGGATACGTGTATTAAGTGGGGCTTGGGGCGAACATACTTCTGTGTCTGTTTACTTATCAATTGTATTTACAGGAAAGTAGTTGATAAAAATTTCACGGGGCGACTAAAGATGGAGGGTGTCTCTGACGTCAAAGTAAAAAACCCGTGACCACGGTTGTGCAAAGCATCCGGAACGTCGGGCCGTTTAATTAGAATAATCGTCGTTTTAAACCAAAGTGTTAATAAAAAAATCATCGAATTTTAAACCTTTAAAGTGACATTTACAAAGATCTTACATCTAACATAAATCGGATAGTTTTTATGTAGGTTAATGGTATATTTAAGATACTGTAAAAGAAAAATGATTTCCAGGATGCCAATCTAATGGATGCACCCGAGACAGAATCCATGTCGTCATCAGAAAGAGCCATGCGTCATGGTCAGATGAAGCAGTTAAAAGACATGCGAAGGTGACAATCGTTTGAGAACTATGACGTCATAACTCTACTTAAGATATATTGTTTTTAAACCAAATTTTTGAGGAAGTATAAATATTGTTTATTTGTTTTTACTATTGTTAAAGTCAAAAGTCAATACTGTGTGTTTTTCTATTTACAGACAATGCAAACAAAAGGCAGCGGAGGAGTCGAAACGACGAAAACGTCTGAAGGTCGACTCTTGGGAGATAGTTGATGAAAAGGCTGATGATGATAACGTAATGGACATCAGGGACATCGAGTTTCGATTGAGCAACGACGCGAATCGGATACAGGCTTTGATCAACGGTTCTAGCGCGTCCAGTGGGCGCGACTTGGCTATGTTGAAGGTAATTGAAATTTACGATTTTTTCATTTCATACTTTGGTACACAAGGATCAAATAAAACTTAAGTATGTGAAAATGGCTGACATATAACGGTAAACGATGCAAATCGAATTAAAAAAGCAGATATAATTTAATAAATTAGAAATAATAGGAAATTAAAACAACAAAAAAAACTTTACACACAAACTCTACAAAGTTTAATTCATTAAATCGTTTTTTTTTTACATAAAATCTTAAATTAGTGCGAAGTATCGAAAAAGGTCGGTTTATATAGGATGAAGTTATGCGCAAAAAAAATATAAAAACTTATGTACGAATCGATTTGAGAACCTCTATTTTATGCAGTCGGTTAAAACTATAGTATACAACTAGTAGTAGGGTAGAATAAAACTCAACCGCATTACTGTTTCTAGATAATTTGGCCTATCTCTCTCATTCTCTAAGTATAAAAATGACAAGTATTTTTCTGTTTAATCCTTATAACCCAACGTAGCCTTATCTTCTTATTTTTTGCAGATTGTGTTGTGTCGGGCGTTGTATCCTCAAATAGCCGTAGCAGACGAATTCAATCATTGCAAGGTGAACAATCATTTATTTTGTTTATACTTTTCTTCACAGCGTTTGAAGTGCCGTTTGCAGAAAATCTTACTCATTATAATCCCGTTTAAGGTGTTAAACGAAAAGACGACCTTCCTAACGAAATCCAACATGTTTCAGAACAATTATAAATGTACTCGGTGATCGAACCCGACCCTTTGGTTATTAGCCATGCATTAAAATTGTGGTTATTTTTTTTTAATATTTCTTATTGATTTGTCAGTCAGTTTCTGAACAACTATACCATACGTGGAGTAAGCCCTTCGTGTTTCTCCATCCCACATCATTCTTCGGCAAGCATGGCCGCGTGCTACAGCTATGCGATGAGGATATACAGACAGATCCACCCCCCGGATACAAAAGCAAATTGCCGTTATCGTCTAGACATCAGATTTTGTCTTACCTGTTAGTACTTGACTGTTTTTAATTTTCACATAGGCGCTTTAAACAATATTCAATAGTTCTGTTAAGTGTTTTCGACAAGGTACGTTGTTTAACTTATTAACACTTATTTAACGAGTTATAATTACCGTTTAGTGGGTTTAGTTGCACAGACGGTACTTTGTTTTTCATTAACCCCAAGTGTTCCCGAGTTCGAAAACCGGAAAAAAAATATGTTTTGTTACGAAATCCCACGTTGCCTACATTAGTGTAACCAGCAGCGGATCCAGTAGGGGTCATGAAGCTGGTTTCACGTGGACCATTAATTGAACAAATATATTTTCTTTACAAATTTAAATTTCTTGACTTGACCACGACTATGTGACCTGGCGCCACAGCTGGTTTCGCCGCTGAGTGTAACAGACACTAAAATATGTTTGTTATTGTGTAAAGACTAAACATGTGAAAGCTTTGTTGGTTGATTGGTTTACACTTGTTTTATAATTTTAGCTATATGAATATTGTTATTGACTTCAATGTGATATTGTGGCTTCAATATTCACATTGTCTAACTAATCTGATCAGCCTAGATTTTCCTAATAGCACAACAATTCGGAAAAAAACAATATTTGTTTTTTTAATTTCAGATCCCTTCTAGAAACGACCAAGCCGTATATAGTGAATTCTATGAGGATGCCGGCTGCGCAGACGCTGCTGTTATTGGCTCACTCGATTGACACTAATTTCGCGTTCACTAGGTAATCCCTTTGAATAATAAAATCTTATTGAACACTTACCATATTAGTTCGGGGTTTGAAACGTCCAAGACACAGAATCCAAGTCTCATGGGCTCAGTGTATGCTTAGGCGAAATAAGATTTATATTAGAATAATTATGGAAACTAAGTATTTGTAATACTTCTGGTAAATCTTGATATTAAATGGGTGGTAGGAATTTGGTACTCCGTCCATGTCAAAAACGGACGTCCACAAATTAAAAAGCCAATCAATATACAGTTTTTATCTGTGGATATCTGAATATCCAAATATCATAGGTCGATAGCGCATCTTGTTTAGACTTTATATATGTAGTGTATAACAGTTTAGACGTATACACCCGAGTTTCGGGTACCAGAGACTGTTGCGTATAACAGTTTGGAAAGTATACGTGAATGTATATAAGATAATTGTAAGATAAATGTTAAGATTAAGATAAGTTTACGAGGGAGGCGAAGGTAACCAAACCCAATGAGTGCTGTAGTGCAACTGATTTATTTCCTAACAATATTGTTTTAATATAATTTACAAGAAAGTGGAAAATAGGACGCTCACTAATTTTTAAATAAACATAAATCTATTATTGTTTCAGAATAATTTGTGATTCGTGGTTGCTGCTAGAGTTTCCGTATCCAGAAACGGGTTTAAATTTACTCTTCAAAGCCTCGAAAATTAGGCAAAGATGGGAAGGTTTGATTAATCGGCGACTTTTAGGTAATAAACAATCTAGTTAAGGTCTATTGAGGCAAAAACATCATTAACTGACCTAATAAAATAAAAAGGCTGTATATGACGAGAGAATATCATTAGACTACAAAATGTATAAAAATTATTTATGGACGGACTAATTGGGGTATTGCTTTTGCTTAGCACGTTTATCTTAAATCTGCGCATGTATATAAACAGCCTCATATATATTATTAGTGTTAGGACTAATTGTTTTATTAATAAGACACTTTGAGGGCTTAAAACGCGATTTATTAGTCATTTTCTTTAAGTACGGTCACGGGCGTAGATGGAGGGCCGCTAAAATCGAATCTGCTATGCTAGCGCCACCTGTTTCTTCGTAGGTGTTTTCTATATTAAAAACACTAGATCCTAAAAACTGTTAAACGAGAGCACATTGTGTCCGTTCTGTTAGGACTCAGTTTCTCCAAAAATCAACTGTGAAATGAACCGGCCCTATATTCAGTCTCCCCGTAACCACGTCTGCTGCAAAACATCCGTAGCGTCGAAAATAAATTAAAAACTACTTCACACACAATTCTTACTCATTTTTAGTTTAATCATACGTTAATTTACCCATGTACTGAAGTAATATTTTCCAGATGCTAACCCGAATAAATCCGTCGAAAGTGAACTTCATAAAACCAAGCCGAAACTCTCGTACGACGAAATTCAATACGAGCTGTCAAAAGATATGAGCGCATACATGAACTGCGATGTGTATTACACGATAAAACGGCTCTTACCAGCAGATTTGAAGGCTTTGTATAGCTGCGAGGAACAAGCGAATATAGACCCTAATCCGTTCGACAGAGAGTTCATTTGTAAACCGCACGACAGGAAGGGAGGTGTATACGTAACGGATAATATTGTTTTTAATTGGTGAGTTTTTTATCAATTTCGTTGCCTTGAGATTTGAGCCTAGAACTACTAACTTAACTTACTACTTACATTATTACTTAACTAATGCTAAGCACCTCTTTTACCTAAGGGCATCAGGGTTCTCTTAGTTGTTTTATTTTTATTTAGAATAACGTCGTTGGCAGTTTAATTTTAATATCAACCCAATATAAGGTTTAACAGACGGACAATTTTAATCAAGAACACATTTTCTCATGATAAAGGAAGACAAGTTTGTGGTTCTTTTGGCGGAAAGTGAAATATAACATCTAAACAAGATGCGCTGTCGGCCTATTTTGGCTTTGGATATTTGAAAATCTACAGATTGAAACCGTAACACCATTAAACTAACTGCTTTTTCATCTGTGGAGGGTAGCTCCTGACCTGGACGAAATTTCGATATTACTACACTTCCAGAATTCCAGAGGAAGTCCAACATGTTTCAGAAAAATTGTAACTTGATTACGCACGTTGGAACCGGTGGGAATGGCACCCATGACTCGTTGATTGTTCTCCATTAATTGCTACCATTACACTATTAAGTCTTGTTCGTTTTACAGTGTCGTTGATTCTGATTGGAGTTACAACAGCTACCAGGAAGCATATTCCTTACCCTGGACTTGTCCTAACTGCGAGATTTCTCTATGCTTATCACCACTAGAGCGATTGCAACATACGAATTTCACTTGTTCCTCAAAGGAAGAGGAAAAAGAAGTTAAGCCTGTGATAAAGGAAGTTAAACCCAACGGCCGAGAGTATAAGTGCGAGATTTGCAAGGAGACTTTGTATATGACCCCTGTGGAAATATTGAGGCATAAGAAAAGTTGTAAATAAAACGTTTTTCCTTTATGTATATCAATGAATTATTAAGCAAATCAATGTGAAAACTGCCTGTAGTTTAAGCGAATAGTACACATTTAAATAAAACACTTTAACAGTTTATAACGTGACCATGGCTGCTGCAAAGCATCCGAAACTTCGGGCCGTAGTTAAAAATAAGTTTACCTAATATATATGGCGTTGGAAACCGTTAGTGTTTTATTTAAATGTGTACTACTGGCGTATACTACAGACAATATTTAATATTATAGATGTAATTTATTGTTTTAGGGGAACTATTACATTAATTCCGGTTTGCACTTTGGTAGTGCCAGTAAATGTTTAATACCTTTTTAATGTTTTAGAATAGGTAAAGAATAAATTAAACGTATAATTATCAATATTAATTTGAATATTATTTATTTAATGCGTCTTCATTATTTGTACTTCGGTGATTTAACACTTCTCATTGGTGATTTGGTATTGTGTCCCGACGCGACTTCCTCTCCAAAAACAGTCCAGTATCCCACTTCACTTATGCAAAACCGCAATTAGAATTGCTCAGCAGGTCATCACCACGGGTTGATTTCCATCTTTTACATATTATGTCATATATTCTGATCAATATAGTCTCTGACCTTTACATTAGGAACGGTCTTGCTAGGACTATATCTCGGGCTTGAATATGGCGCGACCAATATTTCATATTCCGCGTCATAAATTTCCTCGCCATTGTAGGGAAAGAAACAAACGCAATCCGAATTTGCAACTTTTCCAGGTATTGTATGTTTGTCTCTTTTACACCTTCCTATATACACTGTTGCTGAATCGTACTCCGTGTATCCCGCGGGTAGAGCTCCGCAAGGTATAACGTTTCCTCTAGTTTTAACCCAGGTGCAGTCGTGGCCACAGAGTATCTGTTGAAAAAAATAAGCTTTACCTTAGCTTAACACGTAGCTTAAACCATGATTTTCAAAAAGGAGGAAAATAAAAATGCGCAATTAACTTAGGCGAAATTCAATTTGTACTATTGTTTGTGTAAGAATTATGTTAACAATTTTCGGCCACAGTGCTCTTGTAGATTTTAAGACAATGAAAATATAAATAATTCAAGTCATAAATCGCTCTGCCTCTACAGAATCATTTTTATCGCTCTGGAAGTACATGGTACAATGTACACTCATAAATACTACAAAATTTTTTAAAAAAATTATACAGCTTTTGACAACGAAGCATATAATTTTTGCTATCATTAAGACACTGCGTAAGAAAACACCAGGTTAAAAAAAATAAAAGAATACCTCAAACTTATTTTTCAAATGCATATACCCGCCCCATGATACAAAGCCACATTTAGTCGATGGGACAAACTTTCCTGGAGTCAGCGACCCCTCGTGAGGTGCTCGCATTATATATAGGAATTCATTTTCGTAGCCACCTATTAACGCTCCATAGGGTAACAGCCCATCATATTTTACCCAATACATCTTGCCTCCTTCTATTGGTTTAAGAACGGGTCTTTCAATAAGAGGTGGCGCTGGAAACAATATATTTTATGTATAAAGCGAACACTAAAATACTTCATAGCAAGTTTAATATTGCCGTTATTTAAATTATTGTAGTGTGTTGTATGTGTAATCAAGTTTATAGGCCGATTCACTAACAACAAGGGAAATACATTTAGTAAAATATATATATACACAAGGTCCAAAGCTTTAGGTGTATAGGTACACATAAGGCCTTGGAACAGATTTCAACAAAACTAAGTAAAATTAGTAGATAACAATAAAATCAATGATATAATACATTTTTTATCATGTTTAATCAGAATTCTGAACCTAAATGAGTAAATCAGAATTTAATTATACATAACTGAATTATGTATAGAAAATTGTACAAAAATTCTTCTAGAGCAATTCTCCTATAAAGTTAAAGCAACGATTGTCTGAGACTTCATTGAAAGAGGGAGGCACTTGTTTAAAAAACTTATTTCCAATTTAGAAACAATTGATACTTACATACAAACCTCCATTCTACACTATTTGTATTCTGTTGACTAGCAAATGAGACATATTTCATATTGTTATTGACTATCTCATGGGAAAATATTGGTTCTGTAATACCAGACTTCCCCAATTCCAGTTTATCATACCAGGTTAGCCAGAATTTTTGATATCTATCTTCACTAATAATGTCTGGTGTCTCAACTGCTATAAGAACTTCATGTTCACTGTGAACACTTTGATACTCTGTTACTCCAGTGTGGCCATGTCTGTTTATATATATCTGTAATAAAGTTGATTTAACTATTACATGATGATGCATTTAATTAACTGAGTGTTTGTAATAAAAATGACTATATGAAGCAAATGTTGGGGACATATGCTTCAGTTCTTCCAAAGTCTAAACAAAATAAAAGAATATGGGTACAAATTATCCTTTCTTTGATTTAAAAGGTAAACACTTAGATACCTACCAGGTAGGCTAAACAAGTTTTTGGATATAAAACAGAACTGATTTTGGATTTTTTTTCTGGGACAGACACAGACATATAATGTTGTGAACCTGAAATATACCTCTAAACTCACACACCATCTGACAGAAAAGAAAGACAGACAGAGTTACTGTGAGTAGACCTTGTCTCTCTACAAAGATGCTACCCAATTAATTTAAGTAGTTTTATATTAACTATAATTCATTAAACATTACATTTTAGTTTCTAAAATGTTAAGACCGATTGTTATGGAGGAACACTGTTAACACCCTCTGCCACAGTTAGGGGACACAGACTATTTAGTCAGTTGAGTAAGTCAGTAACATTTTAGTTTATATACCTAAAATGTAGCTGACATACTTGACTAGAAGTAAATTATCATATTTACCCAATGATTTCTATATTTCACTTCGGGCGAATCAGATAGACCAATAACTGCATAACCACTGCCTTTTAGTGAAAATGTTAGGCTATTGTTTGAGAATTTATAAAATTGTCTTCCATTTTTGTGCGCTGTCAGAAATTCTGTGAAAATAAAAATATATTACATTAAACTTTTTATGTTAAATTGTAATACATAATTTAAAAAATATAGAACATCCTATAGTGTTAGTAGTTGAAAAAGTTATTAGGTAAATTTTTTTTTTTTTAATGAAATAAAACAATTTTTACCTACAACTTCACCCATTATATTGTTTGTTCAGTGACTTTCTAGAAAAACATAAGATTGTGGTGGTATAGCAGTGAAGAAAACTTATAACATCCAAAAATAAAATTATAGAAGTCTCTAAAACATTTGTTATAATACAAAAATTTAAGGTATAAATATGATAAAGCATATTACATACCTATATTTAAAAAAAAATTTGCCCACAGTTCTGATTATAAGTATTAATTTCCTTAAAACCGTCATAGGTCATATTGGATAAGGAAAATAAACTAAAAATTCCTATAAGCAAGCAATATGAAATAGTTATACCGCAATACATTTTATCCACTTAAACACATTCATTTTGTACTTTCCTCTATGTTAGTTAATAAGTAAATTATATTACTCAAGAGATAATTTTCTTTGAATTTCTAATATTTGATAATAATTAGTTTGTAAAAGATTGCGGTTGGCTGTCTAAATTGTTTTGACAACGATGCGACGAAAGTTTAACAATTGACACGGTAAGTTAGTCAATCTTTTCGATTATTGATTGATTTATTGTTATTTAATGTGACATATACATCATGGCATAAGTAAGGAAAACACTTTTTTAGGCAAATTCAATTTATTTTAAATGCAAACATCCTGAGAGTTTCTTTTGCGTTCACCCTTTAATAGGCGCAATTAAATATGGCTTTAATTACAACTTAATAATAAAATAACTAGGAATATCATGATTTCAGGGTACAATAATAAGTAGGGTGCCAAAATATATATAAATACAATTTTACTCTAATCCTAATATCGTATTTAAATACTAAATGGAATAAATGTGATTTTTACTAAATGACTAAAAAGAAGTATTTCTGATAGAAATACTTCTTTTTAGTCATAGTGGAGTTGTTTTGTATTTATTTACATTTTATCCAAAGAAAACCTGTTACCATTATATACTAATATTATTAAACTGAAGAATTTGTTTGCTTGAATGCGCACTTTTGGTTAGAATAGAAAATTTCTTATTGTGTTGGTAAGAACATTTATAGAGAAAGGATAAAAGAAGAAATAAGAAATGTATATAAAATATTCATCCTTTTTCATCTTTGGGCTTCCATTGCGTGCGCTGTGAATAGGGTACAAGAAACCAAAAAAATCTCTGATTGAATGATTCCCCTTTTAAATTATCTAAACAAACTTCGGCGACAGTGAATATCTATCTTTTAAGATCACCTTGCAAGAACAACGGGATGCGACCGACGCATAACGTCGTGGGTAACAGCTATAATTGCGTCGGCTGTACAAACTACGTAGGTGTAACACTGACTGTTTTATAATTCATCTAATATCACGGCGGTTTAGATGGTTTTAAGTGGGAAAATCGTCATTGTATATGACCCCTGTAGAAATATTGAGGAAAGTTGTAAATAAATTGTTTTTGTTCTTCTTTCCTATCTTTTATTAATTACTCTATATCAATATAATTATAATTCAGCCATCAGCTATGTGTTGCGTGTTGTCTAATTAATATTATAGAGGTAATTTATTCTTTTAAAGTATTTATAATAAACAGTTCAGCTGGCCAAAGGCCAAATAGCTTAGCACCACGGTTTCGACCCTTCTGAGTATTATGTCTATATATCAAACATGTTCTCCTATATACTCTCCTACTCTTACATTCGGAACAATCTTAGTGGGAGTATATCTTGGACTTGAATATGGCGCGACCAATATTTCATATACCGCTTCATAAGCTTCCTCATCGTTGTAAGGAAAGAAACAAACACTATAGGAAGGTGCAACTTTTCCCGGTATCGTATGTTTGTCCCGTTGACACCTTCCTACGTACATTGTTTCTGGCCCATACTCTGTGTATCCCCCGGGAACAGCTCCGCAAGGAATAACGTTACCTCTCGTTGTAACCCAGGTACAATCGTAACCACAGAGTATCTGTAAAATATAGAAAAGCAAGACTTACACAGATAATATATTCTTTGTTTTTAAGCAGCTCAGACTCTCTCCACAGATATCGCACTGTTAGCCAATGTAACTTTTGGCGCGTTGGTTTCTACTGACTTGTACTAGGATATGCAAATATCGACACTATATTTATTTTCTCCGGAAAACATGCGGCAGATTGTACACACTCTATTAGGAAACAAGATATAAATGTTTTGGTAGGTACTGAGGTAACATAAAAAAAAAAGGGTACCTCAAACTCATTTTTTAAATGCATATACCCGCCCCACGATACAAAGCCACATTTAATCGATGGGACAAACTTTCCTGGAGTCAGCGACCCCTCGTGAGGTGCTCGCATTATATATAGGAATTCATTTTCATAGCCACCTATTAATGCTCCATAGGGTAACAACCCATCATATTTTACCCAATACATCTTGCCTCCCTCTATTGGTTTAAGACCGGGTCTTTCAATAAGAGGTGGCGCTGAAATCAATATAAATTTTTATAATTATTATGCATATAAAATGAACACATAAATACTTTAACATTTTTCTGTGCTGCTCAAATCAAACACATGCACGGAACGTAGGATATGACGGTTAAGAGTGCTACAACACTATGTTGTCAAATTGTTTTAATCTTAATGCATTTTTAATTAATTATATAGGTAACAGTACCCTGGGGACCTTCTCCATCCATAAATTTAAATCTACACCTAACCTACGTCTAAAACTGGACTGGAAGATATAATCACTCACATAGCACATATTGCACAAACATGTCTTATTTTGTATATGTAATTCTATGTATCCATGTTCTTATGTCTATGTTTGTGCAATAAAGAGTTTATTATTATTATTATTATAGCAAAAATAGAAACATTTGATACTTACATACAAACCTCCATTCTACACTATTTGTATTCCGGTGACTAATGAAAGATACATACTTTAAATTATTTGTACCTATCTCTCGAGAAAATATTGGTTCTGTACTACCAGACTTCCCCAATTCTAGTTTATCGTACCATGTGAGCCAGAATTTTTGAGATCTATCTTCACTAATGATGTTTGGTGTTTCAACTGCTATAAGCACTTCATGTTCACTGTGAACACTTTGATACTGTGTTACTCCAGTGTTGCCATGTCTGTTTATGTATACCTGTAATTAAGTGATGTTGACTATTACATACTAGCATTATGCTTCAGCTCCCATTAGGAGTACAGGTATTGGTTGGCACAACCTGTAATTCTGATTGTTTAAAGGGAATTAATTTGACTGAGTGCTTGTAATAAAAATGCCTGTACCCCAAAATTAAGTTCAGTTCTTACAAAGGCACAATAAAAATATATGGGTTTGATTTAAAGACAAAACCTTTAATAGAATTCATTTACCATACAACTCAAAAAGTTGACAAATTTAATATATCAATATTTTGGCTGTCTAAGTTTTCTTAAAGATCTAAATTGGTTTTCAAACATATAAAAGAATGCCTAAAAAGTGCTACACTAAAAGTAAAAAACAAAACAAATCAGAATATTCACCCATTGTTTTATATGTTTCACTTCTGGCAAATTAGATAGGCCTATAACTGCATACCCACTGCCTTTTAAGGAAAATGTTATGCTACTATTTGAGAATTTATAAAATCTTCGTCCATATTTATTTGATGTTACAAATTCTGTAAAAAATAAACATTCATATTTATAAACATATTCTACCATCACAGAATGTAAATTCTTAGAAAGAATTATTACATTATTATTATTTAATTAAACAAATGTTAAATAAGTATAAATAAACATTTAAAAAAGAGATGGTAGGTATATAATTTAAAATATAGAATCACGATTGGAGTTATATTTCTAGACTATACTAGAAAACTATACTAGAAACTATAGTCTAGAAAAGTAGTAAACTTGGCAATTTATATTTTTGAAATTAATAAAAACAAGTTTTACCTACAACTTCACCCATGTTGTCAGCATTGATGTTCCCTTGTAAACTTCTTTAACAACATAAGACTTAAGTCAGCACAGTAGACAATAAAATTTATGGTATCTTTTAAATAAAACACTTTAAACCGTTAAAGGGTTTTTATTTAAAAGATACCATAAATTTAAAACGCGATATATGTATATTAGTTAAACTTATTTGAAAATTATTTTTAACTTCGACCCGACTTTCCCTCCGACTGTGGCTGCTGAAATGCATCTGAAACGTCGGGGCGAAGTTAAAAATAATTTTCTAATACCAAACTCACGTAAACTACAGACAGTGTTAATGGCATCTTTCTTAATCAAGTCTCACAACCATTTAACACTACAAATTTTGGTATGTATAGGGTACAGTATATTACATATATTAATGTAATTATGTTGTAATAACCTTACCGCAGTTCCGATAAGCTTTTACTGATTATGAGTTTTAACTTCCTTTAACATGAGGGAGATACAGTAGTGTTTTAGACGAGGAAAATAACATAAAAAACTTTACATGCTCACGACAGAAAAATATCGCTAAAAATAACTTCGAACATTTTTACCTTTTGATTATTTTTACAAGTTAAATAAGTTGTTTAATAAGTAACTTTTATTACTTAAGAGGCAAATAATGGCTTACTTTTGATTTATTTATAATAAATAATAACTGGCGTAGGGTTGCCGGTTAGCCGTCTTTTTAATAATTACTACGGTATCACTAATAAGTTATTGTTAATTGTTTTGACTTTAGTTTTGACAATACCATGAAAATTTGACAATGGACATGAGATATTGTGTCATAGCATCATATTATGATAGTTTGTTAGTCAATTATTAAATAAAATTTACATTTTATCATAGTTCAAACTTTGAATTAAAAAAAGCTTTAATAAAATTATCAAACGGTTTGTTGTATAATTAAATTAAATATGTCAACTAATGAGAAAATGTATCAAATGTCTGACTACAACGGAATTTGTGGTAATCGGACATTTTAAATGTTTCTTTACCGAATTTATTAGAATGGTTTATTGACTACAGCTTCCCTTGCGACTCTAAAATGGCAATTTTTTAACAACGGCCACTAAGTGAAATACGTATTTTTAATTATATAAATTAATAATACTGACTTAATTATAGTCTAAGAGTTTGTTTAGCATATGGTAACAATGCTTAAATATTTTGGAACTCAGTTAATGTGAATACAAAAATACAATCCTATGAGTTTCATTGCGCAATCACTCATATTATAGCAGTTGCCGTTATATGTTATTTAAAATTTTAATAACAATTTGAGTATAATGTCTTATAAAAGAACTAAATCATCCAAGGACCTCATAGAAATAATTTCTAAAGAGTTCCACAATATTAGTTTACATAATAATATCAATGTTCATATTATCCTCATTGGAAAATTGAGCTTTTTATTAAATTTAAAACGACCTAACGGCTGTGCTTCTAGAAATAAGAAGCTTTGTTTATTCATTTTGTATTACTTACTAAATATTTAGTAAATTATTTTAAGCCGTGTACATATATTACCTAAAAAAGTACATAAATAAAACCCACTTGTATAGCTTACCCTGTTTTGAGCCCTAATAATTATGTGCTTCGTATTATTATTGCGTGCACGTTATTAGAAAATTATGATAATTATAAGAAGTATGTATGTATTGTAGAAGAATTATGTATACCGGTTAGGTTTTTACTTCCGAATATTAGAAAGAATGCTACAACATAAAAGCGATCTGTGGTATCTAGCATCAACATTGCGAAGTTAAGCTGTGTGCACACAGGTGCACTATCATTAAGGCACGCACACACCGAGCACATCGTGACCCGCCCGCTGGCTGCCTGATGGCGGACCGAGATGCCCTTTTTAATTCGCACAATAACGCACAGTGCGTCGTTTATACGACCTCTATTACACTGGCTGGTTTTATAAGTAATCGAATATAGAGTTTAGTTGTCAGCACCATTTATTAAGCCTTAAGCATTTCGGGTTCAGATAAAAAAAGTATAGATTTGACGAGATCATTGGTGTACTTAATAACAGCAATGTATGGCTACTAATCGTGGGTTCGATTTCAACACAATTTATAACTTTTCTGAAACACGTTGGACTTCGTCTGGAAATTGATATCCAATAAAATCGGTAGTAGAAATATCAAAATTTAGTCCGGGTCACGAACCACCATCTATTAATGAAAAAGCCGTGACGTCTAAATGCGTTTTGGATTTCCGAATGTCCAAAGCCGAAATAGGACGATAGCGCATTTTGTTTAGATTTTACATATGTAGGGTATCACCCAACATCAAGTGGATCCACGATCTGTCCTCCTCTATCATAAAAAATAGACTATAATAGAAAAAGGTTTATTCACAGAAATAACAAAAGATTTACAATATAAGTACATAAATAATATAAAGCCACAAACATAATACAGAATACATAAATATAGATAAAAAACTTGAAAACAAGAATACTCAACTAAATTGAGAGTAATGTGTCAACACTTATATATTATGTGGCCCCATTGGGAGCCGAGCTAACATAAGCGAGATAATAATATAAATTAAATTTGAGAGCTCATCATATTTAAATGTGCCTGGATTTAGATGACCCGACATCTTCTGTCAAAAACATAGACCACAGATCTAATATATAGTTATGATTGGTCCATGTTTTGTTATACATTGTTGCGAATGGCTGTTTTTGCAATTGGCTATGGAATGACCCAGTGTATCTGGGCAGCCGGCGGCCGGCAGTCACCATGAGATGCACCACGCCCCTCTCAGCCTGACATTAGACTACGCGGGCTAGTATTGCAGGTATTCATTCCTCATTTTTCGTTTGGCCATAAAATCGTTAGTAACGCATCGTGCAAAGTAATCGATTTTTACACTGTAGCTTACGCGTGTAGTACACAACACATTTTTGACAGTTTAAAACGCGAAATCTATTGATTGATTGATGCTAAATCCGGGCTGCAGCGTGATGGTTTTCAATGCAGCTTCCTTTTTTTAATAGTTTAAGTACTAGCTATCTAACTATCTATCAGCTAGCTCGAATATATAAGAACGTTTTTAAGGATTTTAACAGGTACTAAAAAACATTTAAACGTTGGTAGAATAGCTAATGGCTGGTGTCTTAAAATAACATTTTAAGACACCAATTTTGGTATTGTTTTAAAATTTATTTATTTTTTACTCACAGTTAGTCGCCTTCATCGAGTCTACGATATAATTCATAGTCCGTTGTGTGAGTTGGCATGAACTTCGTTCATTTTATTAGTAGGAACAACCCTTATAGGGCTTCGTTAGATTAACGGTAAAATAAAAAAATAATCTATCTAGCTATACGTTCTTCAGCACTTCCGTATCTAAAACATTAAATGCGTTGCCCAGGTTTGAATACGAGATCTATATCTATCCTGTACCTACCTATATCAGTGAAACCCGGGATTTTCGTTAAATGCTCTTGTAAAATTAAACACGAACCAATTTAAACAACAGTCAACAGATCGTGCTTTACTTCTGAGTAAGTGATGGCATGTGGTGGTTAACTTTTAACCTTTACTGAGATTCTAAGTTACTGTTACAGGTTTGCAAACAGACGAAGCTGTTAACAGCTACTTGCATTGTTACAGATTTTTCGGATGCTTTACAACGGCCATGGTCAGAGGGGATGTATAGAAACTGCATGTGTCAAACGTCGTCTGTAGGTATTTTAAAACAGACATTATTATTTTATGGTCGGATAGCTCAAATATATTTGTAAATTAATTTTAATTAAGTTAACTAATATACATATTTGATATTATCAATAATTTATTTCCACTAGTATTTCCCAACGTTTCCAATGCTTTGCAGTAGCCGTGGTGAACTGAAGATGGACAGTGTCTCTAATGTCAAAGTCAAATCTGCTATCTGCTACGCTAGCGCCATCTGTTTCGGTGTACTTAGTTAATATTTGGAGACACTAGCTGGGTTCTAACAGAAAGTTTTTGATATCTTGAAGTGTTCCTTTCTATAGAAATTTAGGTGTTTCTTAATTTCAATTGCTATAATATACTTAACTAATAATATACTTCGCCTTTTAAACCGTTTAGTGTTTTACTTAAATTTGTAGGCACTCCTCGCGATAACTACAGACAATATACATGATCTTTTACATTTTGCCCTTTGTTCTAAACAATGTAGCTTATAATATATGCTAGCACGATTTCAGACATCGTTCTGTCAACCTGTCACTTGCCACTGTTACAGGAAGCAGTGCTTTAATGAGATAATTTCCAAGTTTGTGCGAGACAGTAACGCGTTACGGAAAGTCGTGCCGCAGATGTCGTGATCCGCTGTTTGTTGTGAGTTGTGACATATTCGCTGTTGGAATTTTAACCAACACTTGAATAGAGTAGTTATGTGTTTCTAAATCTATGTATTTAAATCAAACGCTTTTAACGGTTTAAAACGAGAAATCTATAGATAACACTTAAATCTAAGTAGTTTCCGCACACATTTTATTATTTCACATAGTACCTACCTATACACTAGGCCAAAATATACAAATGACATGTAGACGTATGCTATAATGCTATATGAACATATGCTATTTAGACTACTACAAGTAGTTTTGTGTTAATAGTAACATAAATCCATGCACAACGAAATCGGGCTTTTATTTCGTTAATTTAATACCTACATAACACCAATATTATAATATAAAATGTATGATCACGTAAAACTAATAGTAAGAAAAGAACCTCGTTTTATCTTAAAAATATATCAATAAGCGTTTTTATTTAACTCAGCAATGTTTTTTTTTTTTTGATTGGATCAGTTTTAAAAAAAAAAAAAAACCACCCGGGGTTTGGGGGGGGGGCGCGCCGGGCCCCCCGTTTTTTGGGCTAAACCCAGGGTTCCCCCGGGGGGGAACTGTGATAACACTTTTTATATAGGTACTTAGGTGTCTAGTTATAATAGCTAGTTAAAAAACTCGGTATTGTAGTTAAAAACCAATTATCATTATTAATAGAATATTATAATAGAAATTGGACAGTAATCTAATTAATTTCTAATTTAACATAATTAATGCAATTCAACAATCACATTGCGTGACGTCATTCGTAGGGTAATCATTAAGTGCATCTATTTCCCGAGAATTGTGAATATGATGTAATATGACCACATGTGACGTCACACTCCACGGGATGGTGTTTGGGCGGAATTTTCAATAAAATAGTATTATTTAAATAAATGAAAATTATTTTTAAGTAATCCTTACTAATATTATAAATGCGAAAGTAACTCTGTCTGTCTGTTACTCTTTCACGCCAAAACTACTGAACGGATTTGAAAAAAAATTTGGTACACAGATGCTTTAGACCGTGAGACAGAACATAGGCTATTTTTATTGCGAAAAGGGGGGTTGTAAGGGGTTAAAAGGGGGGGGGGTTTTGGTGGTTTGTAAGTTTGTATGGAAATTCGTGGTTTTTGAAGTTAGAACAATGAATCTTTCTTCTTTTGCTTTTTTTGAATAGGAGTGGGAGTGGGAGTGGGAGTTATAGTAGGAGTGATGTAAGGTGTGAGTGTTGCGGCAAACAAGCACTTACAACATAGATTGACTGCGATAAATGCGCAATTACATAAATTAATAAACAGGCTAAATAATTAAAAATTCTACCCCTAGTCACTATTTCACCCGAACGAAGTCGCGGGCACAGGTAGTTATACATAAATCTAGTGTGTCAGCGACTTCGTCCGCGTAGTATGGTTATTTTGCGCATCCAAATTTGTTTTTGCGCATCTCCTCCGTATCTTTACAAATTTAACGGGTCGTTCTTGCAAATTGATCTTAAAAGATGACATATAGACATTTTTTTAACCATTTAAAGAGAAATCATTCTTCCATACATATTTTTTGGGTGTCTTGAACCTTTGGGCGTGCGCATCGGAAACCCACAGATAATAATTTCCCCCCGTTTTTTCCACATCCTGCTGTTTCTTCGCTCCTATTTTTCACAGCGCAATGTTTTATAGCCTGTAACTTCCTCAATTCTAACCAACGCAAAATGATTTTTTTTAATTTGAACCAGAAGTTCCTGAGCTTAGCCGTTCAAACAAACAAACAAACTCTTCAGCTTTATATATTAAGATTACATATAGATTATGAAATTTTGGCCGATACCTAACTACTCAACTACGAAACTACAACGACTACATACAATATTGCTGTCGCTAATTTACATAAAAATCTTTTCACAGTTTTCACCGACGATCAACAACATTAACAATCGTTTTAACATAATAACAGCCGTTTATCTAGTTTTAATCGGTGTACGTGTCTCGGCTCTATAAATCGGTGTATCTCTAGTCTCGGCAA
Organism: Leptosia nina; assembly: GCA_963661955.1. Classification (NCBI taxonomy): domain Eukaryota; kingdom Metazoa; phylum Arthropoda; class Insecta; order Lepidoptera; family Pieridae; genus Leptosia; species Leptosia nina. The sequence goes on from CAVLEF010000003.1 coordinate 5,443,786, forward strand.
ACAGTGTCCATTATCTCGCAATGTATCCCGACACGGCCGGTCACGAGGTTTTTCAATTTACGTCCGCGCCACGGACTGCGTTGCCATGAAAGACGATCGCTCGAAATCGACGGGTGGAATGGAGAGGGCATTGTGACACGTTTCGCCAGTATATAATTGAAGACTGCTATTATAAAAAACAACAATGACAGAAGAGGAACGACAAACATGGGTTTTATTTGATCGAATTTGAAATGATAACTGAGAACTATAGAGATATTTCAGGAGAATGTTTTTAATTGTTAAGTTCCTTTAAACACTCATGGATTTATCAAAAAATATTACTTTTAACATGGGGTTCTTAATAACAAAACATTTGGTTTGAGCAACTGCATGGAACGCTGTAGATACCGGTTCCAATCCCGCCCGTGTAGTTTTTTTTTTCAATCTGCAACCGATCTTAAATTTATATTATACAAACATGCGCAAAAACATTTGAAATATATTTGTTTTCAAACGGAGTTCTAGTTGTACAATTAGGTATGAAATACCCGCCTCTAAATAATGTTATTTAACTAGTCAACTATCATTGAAATGGTAGATAATAATAGGTATAATTTGATTACACAGTTTATTTTGAAGTTGATATTCGTGTTTCTTACCTGTCTTAACTGTGAAAAGTCTTAAAGGCGCACTGAAGATTCTTTCGAACACTGTTAGACCAATAAGAATGTGGATATACCATTATTAATAGTTGAAAAAGTTCAAGCAAATGTACCAACAAATGTATTTAAAAATATTGAGTCGTCTCTAAAGCTTTTTCTGTCCGATTACAGTCGCGTTAGGTCGCACGGCAGTCGCGATCTATTGGCCCAACCAGATAATTAATATTGACCACAGGTCACATTGCATCTTCAACAAAACTACTTTACAATAATTGTAATAAGTTGTTTTTACTATAATTGTAATCGAATCAAATAAAATGAATAATCAACTCAACTCAAATATAATCGGAAAAAAAAATCTAGCTCCCTAAAGTGTGTAAATAACCATTTATTTTGTATTAATTACTAATCAGAATCCTAGCTTAAAAATCTCACTGATAAAAACCTTCAAAATAAATAAAATTAAATAATGATAGTTATTTTTCTATTGTGTTGTTTTACTGCTTCCTTCTTATTTATTCTTCTTTCCTTCCTTCTTTGTTGTGCCAAACTATACCGCAATAGAGTATAGATTCACGATTACAGAATAAATGCATCGTTGCATGTCAGAGCTCTATAAACCTTGTCTATGTCTGCCTTATCTCCTCGAGGATGGTACACCCGATGTTATCCGCTTACCATAGATAATATACCAGCTAACATTGCACTTTTATACCTAACGGCCATTTTATACACTACTCTGTGTATTGCATTTATTTAAGCTCTAAGATTTTTTTTATGCTAATCTTAACTTAAATAAGACAGAGATAATTATACGTATTTGGTCTATTTGCGAATCACTTCCTTATGCGCGTATGTAAATTCTGATAATCAGCCTTCAAAATAGCTAAGTACACTTTTTTTACAATAGCAGTAATAGGTAATGCCTACGTGTGTTATTTCTTCACGTGATTCGATACCTCTGGTGCTTAATGTTAGGCGACGAATCTCTGTGGGGATTGGGTACAAACAATTAATAATAGATACATATTGGATATTATATTATCTCAATTTACAATCCAATTAGTCATTTACGGTTCTTACGAAATCACAGGAGCGTTAATAAGGTCTAGCGTAAAATTGTTAATAAAAAACTTAGCGCCAGATTATCTATACAATAGTGTTTTGATCTTTATATCTTGTGTAATAAGGGTGTTTTTTGTTGAACACGGATTTGTTTACAAAGCCCGGGAGGTCTAGTCGTCAAAAGCTTGTCATATCTACATTGTAATAAGAATGGCAATGTTCATTGAATTACGAAAAGAATAATTGCATTAGAATTAGCAATAATTGGATATAAGTGATGCGGAATTATATTGTTGAAAATTTTTTGTCCATAAATATTATTTGAGAGACGAATTAAGCTTATTCTTTACAATGACCACGACCAGAAAAATATTTTCTGTTATTTTCGAAATGTTAATAGTAAGGATAACACAATGTTTTGTTTTATTAAGAAATAATTATAATTTAAGTGAAACAGTTTTAATGGTAGGTATAAACCGCGAAATACCTAACTGTATAAATGTTTTTCATTTTAAAATGCGAAAATTCTGTTCAAATACTAAATGTTTTTATACCTAACTACTTTTGTCATTCTGTATTCCCCGACTCTTATTCCGGGATCCAAACCTAGCACCTCACAGATAAATACGTTTATATAGTAGCTGAGGTTAACTCGACAATAATTTCTTTGTCGAGCGAACCGCGATCGAAAAATCCTACTTTAGCAACATTAGCCTCTTATCAAGATACAATATGCCATGGGTGCACCTCTTATCACCTGATCGCGCGTTGGCAAATGATGGTAAGTTTCGAGTTCAAATCCCGCGCGTCGATATCGGGAGCATCGCTCACGACTACTTTTGTGCCTTTAACACGATTAAAACTCATATTTATACCTGACGGACCCGTTGGTCACATGGTTGCAATGTATGGTAATCAACGGGTCGTGGCGTCGGTACCCGATAATGTATCTAACTAGTTTATAATTGTTCTAAAACTTTTTGGATTTCGTCTGGATATGTGGTTGTTCAATGGTCATAGTAGGAATATCGAAATTAATTAAAATAACTTTATATATTTCTTTTTACCTTGTATTCTTTATTATTATATTCTTATTATGATAAATAAGCGGGAGGAGACAGTAGCTATCGTGACTAGGATCGAGTATAAGCCTCGCTGTTTGATCCTGATTACCATTAACATATTTTAATTTACTATGCCAACAACGAAAAACACGATACACACGAAATCACGAAAATATTGACGATGGACGGGGCTTGAACCGGCATTGACAGCATTGTACTATTGGCAATTGAGCTGCCGTGTCTCACACTTCATCGACGTCTTTAACTGATTCAACCCATTGGTACCTACATGCACCTACGCGCAATATTTTTGTCAATCTTAATAGATTTCCTATTTAGACTCGTATTCAATGACATTTGAAAACATTACTTTTTTTCACATGTGTAAAATAAAATCTGTAGTTTACGCGAGTAGTAGGTACACATTTAAATAAACCACTTTAACGGTTTAAAACGCGATGCATATTATTTAACTTGTTTGAAGATTATTTTATATAGATACCTACTCCCCGTAACCAGGGCTGCTGCAAAGCCGTAGTTTTTTTTTTAATAAGTTTATCAGCTGGGATTTAGAAAAAATCTCGTTTTGAACTGTCAAAGTGTGTTAAATAGTAAAGTTTGAAAATGCTTCTCTTGTACAATGTTTCAGCAGTGGGAATAAAAATGGATATGGTACCGATATCGTTAAGTTTTATTGAAGTTACAGAAATCTAGGTATTCAGATGAGTGTACCAAGACAAGAAAGAATCGTTTTAAGTGATTTTCGTAATAATTTATGAAATAACACGGTAAAGTATCATTTGGGTCATTCATTAAACTGAAAATGTGTTTGAGTGAACGAATTTCGCCTCTAATTAGTATTGTAGCGTCAACAGAGAATGTTTACAATAGGTACGTCTTTGAAAACTAAGAGTTTTTTAATGAATGATATTATATATTTCTTACTTTAACTTTTGAAGTTTTATTTCTCTCTATATACAGTTACGTTTGCTCAAAACCTATTTTAAAGAAGATTCTATCTTTTGAATGTAACTCGCATTTTTGTTCATTCTGTACCCTTCTAGACCAAAGCTCTTTTCATAGATATATGTAAATATCTATATCTTTCGTTTGTATGAATTTCTTTATTTATAAATCGGTAAAGAACGAATAATTATGTTAAATCATTGAAACTAAAGCTAGAAATAATAAGTAAGATATAAATAGCTACTAAATGATAGTACGTACTAAACACACGTGAAAGAGAACACTCTTTGTTAAGTTAAAATAAGATATTCATTAAAAACATAATTTTTGGATTAGTAAATTCAAGCACTATCCCTATATCTTGAAATCATAATTTCTTATAGTATCGTTTCCCATTTCTGCTGACGTTACACAATTAGCGGGTAAGTACGGTGCGCATCGCAACAAGCCGGTACGCAAATTGCCCGGCGGCTGTTTACAATAACTCCTCCCAACGACAATTACTTAAAGATTTTCCCAGGCGTTTGGTCGACATTGTATTGATTACTGATACATTTTCGTCGAAATTAGGCACAATTTATAGTTGAAGCAATAGTCACTTATATAGCTTCAACAGTGGCAACGCGAACCTTCTATCAATCTCCAATATACTGTAGTTGAAATTGTCTCAGGGTACGTAAGGAAAATGTGTCACCAAATTTTCATTTCAAATAATCGTAATCATGTGCCAAACTTACACAACAATAGAAAACAAATGCATATTGTTTTCTCTATCGTAATGTTAATTACTGTGAACGGTTTAAAACGCGAAATTAGTTGTACTAAAAACTAAATACGACCTGAATTGATGTGTCGGTTGTTTTCCTTGACGTGGTCAACGTAGTACCACGTAAAAATGCTCGTATTCAAATAAATTGACTCATATTTCCTGTTCAATATGGTTCAGGCGATACTTGTTTATCGCGTAAACAACAGACAAAATTGATCTTAAATCTTATATTTATTATTAAAATTACTAAATGTCTACTGTCTATAGTTTACTCGAGTAGTACACATTTAAATAAAACACTTTAACGGTTTAAACGCGATATATTAGTTAAACTTATTTGAAAATGATTTTTAACTTCGGCCCGACGTTTCGGATGCTTTGAAGCGACCATGGTCACGGGGAGACTAAAGATGGAGGATGTCTCTGACGTCAAAGTAAAAAATTGCTACGCTAGCGCCATCTGTTCCGTCGAAGTTGGTATTTGGCGAAACTGGCCGGGTCCTTACAGAATTGACTAACGGTGTCTTCGCGTTTGCCGGTATGCTGTTTATTGGGATCCCGAGTTTTTAATATTAACATATTATATATATCGCGTTTTAAACCGTTTTATTTAAATTACTAAATATCTATTGAAAAATATTGTACGCTCTTAAACTTCTAAGTATTTTTCTCCACCATACTTCCAAGATCGTTACTAAGATATATGAACCTACCATTGAATAATATAGCTTGCCAGGTTTAAGTGTGGTAGCTGAGGTCAGGATTTTTCAAGATTTCCCATATTTTATGGCATACAGAGGTTGGCTGGGCTGTGATTTAAAAGTAATCGTTTTTTTCAGTCTGCGTCCGTCAAGTCACGCAACTGCCTGTGTTGGTGTTGATTACGTGTCTATCCTGATAGCAACACGTTCAATGTTACAAAATAGTACCTAGTGTCTATATCTTTTGTCCACGGACTAAAAAATATGTTTATTCTTTATCATATATGAAACCTGAGCTGGGATTTAGGAACAATAATAAGAAATTTATATATATTTAATGAAATGTTTATTGTACACAATCATTAATACACTGTCTGTTGTTGTGTTCTGTACTTGCCGTTTTTAATGTAGGTATACTAAATAATTATAAAATAAAATGAACAAGAATATGAATAAAGAGCTATTAGTAAAATAATCGTCATATTTTTACATGTTTCCTATGAAGTTTTTTTTAGAATATTTCAGTAATGATTAAACTGATAATGTTAAAATTGTATATATTGTGAAAGCTTTTTCAACCAGGCAGTGGCTATGTGTATATGTAATACGGCAAGTACTTTAGTGTAGAGTTAAGCGGTGGCTATTTTGGGTGAGCATTGTCTTGTCTGGAAGATACCTAATTGGGAACAGGTGGGGGTCGCTACGGTTCCTCTTGATCTTGAATTCCGCCTTTAAATATATAACGTGTACTTATCAACATTGAGTCAAAAACCCTCTTAACAAAGAGTAAAATAGTTACCTATACACGTTTTGAAATAGACTTTACATTTTTAAACCTAATATCTAAACTATGGTCCTTTGAGTCAGATAAAATAATAACGGTTTAACGCTTTACCCAGAATTGCATTAAGCACGAGAGTTTTAGGAGAGTGATAGGTTTCAGATTGAAATCTGTAACTCTTTAACTACCTAACTAAATTCCCATTACCTAGGGGAAACGGGTGTCGTTTTAAGATAAAATACAATAACACTGAGTTTCAGATAGTATTTAATTCTAAATCCATAGTACGACTTTACTAAAAAGACCAATTTCATGCCTCTTAAAACTAAACACGTATCGAGAATTGACCGAGATGCACCACTTGTTCAGTGGTGGACGATAATGACCACCTTTGCGTTCCCACGGCGCGCTGAGATTAAGTGCGCACGCATGTCACAGTTTGCTGCGATTACAATGCAGCGATTTTTTGTATTTGTCTCCTCGAGTCACGAGTAAAGGACTGCACTTTGAGGAATGAAAATAATATGTTTCAGGGCTATAGTCGACTAACTTTAGCAAAATTAAAGTACATAGTACGTACAATAAAGTAATACTTATTATACAATAAATAAAAGAATTCATAAATCATCAAATTCATAATAAGCTTAATAAAATACTGTACGTAGTTTACGCGAGCAGTACACATTAAAATAAAACACTTTAACGGTTCATATTAGTTAAACTTAGTTGAAAATTATTTTAACTACGGCCCAACGTTTCGGATGTTTTGCACCAGCCGTGGTCATGAAGATACGGTTTATTTTATTTACCTATGATTGAGTGAAAACCTGTTAAAATACCACTACTTTTGAATTATTTAAATGGTTTTAATATCATATCTAAGACATTAAGTGAGCTTAAAGTTTTCTTCTTGTTTAGAAAAGAGAATATGAAAAAATTTGGTGTGTCTAAAAATAACTCCATACTTTGTATCATACATTATCATAAAAGGACTTTAAAAATTCCAACAATTCCTTTTTGAATGCTTTCGCATATCGGCATATAAAATGTCTACCCTCCGGGCAGTTCATGTCGCATACTCGGTCACAGGCACACTACCCGCAAAATGTAAAACAAGTCATTCGCCCCGCGGCAGGCTTGCGGAGCGGACGTCCCTTGTCGCTTGTGGAGAATGTTTATTGCTCCCATTTGTTCCAGTGTTTTAGTTGTAAGGTTATTTATTGAAATAATTTATAAGAGCTTTATTGTTTGAATACTTCGCGATAGAACTGTATCATGTACAGTAATAATAGACTAAACTAACGATGCACGCTGAGCCTGATGACTTATCTGACAGATTAACTATATAGATAAATAAGTATTAGTATATTAAAGAAAAACATACAAAAGTTATATTAAAAATGAAAATATTGTTTTGATTATAAGGCCATTGGTTTTACATGTTTTGATTGTTTAATATTTGGCGTGCGTTAAAAAAGTAAGGTCATATATAAAAATATATCACCTTACTTTTTACTTACCATCTTTATCTTAAATACTAACCTGTTTCGGTTTAAACCTAGGACCTAGACAGCTCGCCATAGTGATAATATTATAATTGGCTTACGATCGCAGGGCGTATCATTAATACGGAATAAAATGAATATGGTTATATGGCGTCGCCCTTGGCGCATAATTTTTGATGCTTGAATTTCAAAGCGGAAAAATATGATTTAGCCGCGAGGGATATCAATCATTATGTCAACATCTAATTGCATGTTTTGTTGTCGCGAATATGTGAGCATTAAACCAAATCACTGGATACAATAGTAATTTAAATTGTGAAATAATAATTACTAATAATTAAAAAAAATGTAACAACTCACTTATACCATTTACCTAAACTTATTTTTCATTTATTTGATCTGTTTTTCTACAAAGCACCCAAACCAAAGTGATCCACGAATAAATAAAAATAAGTTGCATGCTTATATTTCGCGTTTTAAACGGTTAGAAGTTACGTTAACTACAGACAATAATTATTAATGATCTTCTATATTTTATATCGGTTTCTTGTGCTTAATGTTTTTTTAAGGGTAAGGTACATACATATTACTAAAGCTTTGCTATCCGTCTGTTAGTTTATGACCAGACTTTGTCAAAAATTACAAGTAAGTGGTTACCATATGATTATTACGGTAAATATATGATAAATTTTATGTATTTACACGAAGTTACACGTAAATGTAGTACTTAGTTTTTACGTTAGGGTATTCTCTGAAATTTATTGTTAGCGATTTGTTTTCTAATGTAGGTATATGCTTCAAAATGTATACTAATTGTCATATTCTTCTTCATTATTAACGAACAGGTATCAAATAAAGCAATAAAATCGATCCTCTTAAAACGGAGTCAATCAAGATCAACCACAAACTCGGGTCGTGTCACGCACAAAAATCATTATTCATCACACATCCGGCAACTAAACGACGCTTAGTTTTTGTGTAATTGCTTTAATTGTTGGGTATTTGCGTCTCGGGAACCCCTAGTTAGTCTGACATTGGGCAACGCTTTGTCTGCCGAAGGGCAACTATGATTTCCTATTCGAAAGTTACAACAAAACAGAATAGAACTAGAGGCTATAAAAACAGAAGTCATACGTGGTCTTAAAACTGCAAATTTATATTTAACTAGCTGACCTGATAAACGTTCTTTTGCCATATGAGATATTTAGACTAGGTATGATAATTTTTTTTATGCTTTTTTGTTTTGTTAACATAAGTAAGTATATCGCGTTTTAAACCGTTAAAGTTTATTTATTTGTGTACTACTCGCGCGTATTTAATATAAATCCTTCTTGTAAATCACTCTTTTAATCTGAAAGACAGACATTAATATAATGTCGCGGACATTTATTTATTTTAAGAATCTTTCTCTCATACCTAAGTACATATTTTTTGGTTTCATGTACCCATTTCGCAGCTCATACAAGGGCATCGAAGATACATTTTCCCCTTTTTTACCACATTTTGCTTCTATTAGTCGCAGCATGTTGTTATCTAATCTAAAGCCTACCTCGATAAATAATTGCGTGGTAGGAATATCAAAATTTCGTCCGGTCTCAAAAAACCGTCCACAGAAGAAAATTTCGTGAAATTTAATCGCGTTTCGGTGTCAGTGGGTTTCTGATCATCCAAATTCAAAATAGGTCGACAACGAATCTTGGTTAGATGCTAATCTAAGCTCTCTTCTTCTCTATCAGAAAAAAATAAATGGGAGAAGGAAGAATTTAGACTATCATAGATATTAAAAAATCGTGGATATGTCACCTATCACCTATAACAACCTTATTCCCTGCTATGGAAAAATTAATATTCTCAAGTCCACAGACAACATATTCATAAATAACATGATCATGTTGTGTTGGTATCTATGGTAGCTTACAACAAAGTATATACACTAGAAAAAAAAACAAAGAACAATGAAACAAACGCTTTAGTGGACTTTCAAAGGTCATCAAATCGAAACCAATAACTCCACATAGTATTGCTAATGAATTTTAATTGCACGTCGGCAACACTTGTCCAGCATACCTTGAGCTATTCATCTATGGTCACACCTTAAAAAAGGAGGTTTTACACTCTGGCCGCGTTATGTCACGTTGAGTCACTGTGGCCCGAATATGGCGTTTTCCCGCTAATAGCACTCATTGCCCGCCAATCAGTTGTGTACGTGTTGATGTGCTAACACGGGCGCCATCTTGCCACGCGTCTAATGGCTGCGTTCCAGATTTGATGTAATTAAATTGTGTCTTGATCTTGATGGATTGGATGTAACTGAGTGTTTATAGTAGATCTGGATACTAATACAAACAAAAATAGCTTGCAGCTAACTTCCCTTCAGCTAAATAGCACCCAAAAGTAAAATAAATTGTTATATACCTATATTCGACGCCGTATTGGTAGGTGTAGATATATTCACAAGAGGTGAAAGATATACCTGTACAGAGAGGTATGAAGGAAGTAATTACAACAGCATTATTATTTAACACCTTGATCCGTCTAAGACATTGCCTACTTACGAAAACGCTTTGACAAGTCTCAAAACAAATATCGAATAAACTCTGTAGTCTATGGTACATTCTGTGGCAAGTGCTAATCGCCAATAATTGATTTCTGGCGAGGGCCCACCCGCGTTGTATGTATTTTTAACTACGATGACCCTGCCGTCCGTTAGTTCACTCATAAACTCTGCATGGCTCTACGTGTGAACTAGGGATGTAAAGTTCCGGATATGGAAACTTCAAATCCGAATATATCATCGCCTTTTAAATAAAGACTTCACTCATAATTGTAAGGAATTATATAATCATATTTGTATAGTGTAGTATCTTTACCATCAAATGGGTCTTCAAAACTTATTGTATCCATAGCGATCCGTGCTATTGCTCTCGACTCGCTCTGCTAGGATCTCTGGATGCCGGTTCAAGTCCCGCCTGATTTCGTCTAATATTCTATAAAAGTTTTTTTTTATGTATATAATGGGATCATGTGCAATAAAATGTGAAAAACTAATTGTTGTAAAAACTTATAATAGTACAATATAAACAATAATTAAAACACTGTGAACGGTGTTATATTTGCGCAGCCGCAGGGGGACGTCGCCGAAGTTAAAAATAATTTTCAAATAATATATCGTTTTTAAAACGTTAAAAGTGTTTTATTTAAAATACTTTTGTTGTTATAAATACCTTTAAAAATAAACTATACCTTCTTTAAAAAAAGATTAAAGATATGCCAATGTTTTTCTTACACTTCAGTTTAGGTGAAATCAATAATCATATACTTGTCTATAACCTCTAGCTACAGATTCTAAACATCAATAAGTCAGCAATATTCAACTTTGACAGATAATAACTCATTGCCATTACCACCTCCCTCGTTAGTGCTGTTCCGAGTTCAAATTTTAAATTCATTCGAGTCATTTGCTGTCGTGGTTCGCGATTGCTCTGCGCGGGACACATGACGTCATTAGTCAACTGCCGTTGAGTGAATCAGAAACTTTGATATTTTTATGTTTAAATAAAACACTTTTATCGTTTTAAAATGCAAAACGTACTATTTAACTTATTTCCATTTTTTATTTCAACTACGGCCCGACGTTTTGGATGCTGCATCTGGCCGATCCATCTCAAAGAACTTTTTAATTTAGTTTTTAATTAAAGGTGCCCGCATTAAATATGATTAACTTTGCTTCTTGTTTAATTTGCTAGACCTTTATTTAGACAGAACTTAGTAAAAATTTAGTTAAATATGTAGGCATTGAGCGAGGAATGAAACTTGCATCATGCTTATTTTTAAATTGTGTAAAGCTTTCACGGTCATCGTTCAGCATATCATTGTCTTTCGGTCTGTTCGGCTTTGGCCGTGAGGAAGAAGAGGTTCTCGACGTTTCGCCATCACGTGCGGACGGCATCATCAGGAGAAGTTAACTCCTCGATTGGTCGAAAGTTATTCCTTCATTGAGTAATTTCTTGTTACGGCATTGATATTTATTTAAAAAAAAAAAAAAAAAAAAAACCCTTTTGGGGGGTTTTTTTATTATTTAGGTTTTAAAGTAGGACGAAAAAGCGTTGACGCGCGAAAGTATCAAAGTCCTACGAGCGAAGTATTTGAAGTTTTGGCGGCGGTGTGTCGCGGGCGCGCGGCGACATGACGAATGGCGGTCGTGTTCGAGCGTTCCAAATTTAAAATTTGCCGCGTAACGCTGAGCTAATGGCATTGTTTATCGTTCTGTAGCTGCCAGTGACTTAAGATTTGCACGCATCGCTTGAGTTAAATGTTTTCTGACAAAATGGCGCTTGGAAATGATTACGTAAAAAAAATATACTAAAATAGTCTTAAAAAGCAGTAAACCTTACACGCCGTATACCAATAGATGTAAGGTTAAATTTCAGGACGAAATAGAACCATGATTATTTCGTGCTTATCGCCCTTACTAGTTTTCACCACCGTGACAAGGGAAGCAAGCATGAAGAAGTTTAAGTTATTTTATAGTAAATTACAATAAAACTGGATGGATCTATTATTTGCTAGACTTATCTAGACGGCAAAATTTTATTGCAGCTACGAAGTTTACAGCTTACAGCATCTATTATCCAGCAATTTAAGTTAGCTGGATATTTTTAACGGGAAAACCTATTTCAAAGGTAGCTAGCGCAGTGGGCGTCATTTTAATTAAAAATTGTAGATCGAAAGTTATTTTTTTTTATATATTTCAAGCCACTTACACAAGGTTCAATAGCCCTTACAGCCCTGGCAAAGCAAGAAAACGCATATATGTCTGGATTCAGTAGGTATTAAAAGGATATATATTTTTTTTATGTTAGAGGAAAACAGTTTACTTGATGGTAGGTGAAATGCCTGCGATATAACATCTAAAGATACACTGTCGACGTAATTTTGTTTTGGTATTCGGAAACCCACAAACTAAAACGGACACCGATACTTGACGGTTTTTCACATTTTTACCACCAATTTAATATACAGATTTCCAGATGAAGTCCAACATGTTTCAGAAAAATTATATACTGACTAGCTGTGCCCGCGACTTCGTTCGCGTGGAATAGTGACTTGGGGTAGAATTTTAAATTATTTAGGCTGTTTATTAATTTATGTAATTGCGCATTTATCGCAGCTAATCTATGTTGTAAGTGCTACATTGTCGCAACACTCTCGCCTCACATCACCTCACCTCCCTCCTACTCCCAAAAAACCAAAGAAGAAATTCTCATTTTTCTAGCTTCAAAAACCCACAAATTCCCATACAAACATTCACCCCCCCCCCATTATAACCCCTTACAACCCCTTTTTCGCAATAAAAAGTAGCCTATGTTCTTTCTCAGGGTCTAGACCATCTGTATACCAAATTTCATTCAAATCCGTTCAGTAGTTTTGGAGTGAAAGAGTAACAGAAAGACAGACAGAAAGTTACTTTCGCATTTATAATATTAGTAAGGAAGGATTAGAAAAATGTTACACCCTGTGGGGATCGAATCCACGATCCGTTGATTATATTGATACAAATACTAAACTTTATATTTAGGAATGGTAATTAACGATGTGTCTGCTTCCTTTTCTTCCTCGTAAAAATCCCCGTTACTTTATTGACCACATTCTCTGTCCTTAAATCTCAAGCGTTTTAACCCTTAACCTTCCCTATATCACTCATATTTGCATTCCATTTCATTTGCTCGTAGGTACTTTTAACCGGGTTTTATTGTCCCTTTATTTTTATTGTGAGGGTTAACTTTGGGGTTGTTTTTTTAGGTTTATTGCAGCACTTGAGCCACTGAAATGTCGAGATACGATTGAATAAAGTTAAGTGTACCTGACTGAAGGGTTTGCTGAAGATACACTTATAGTTAGATGTTAGGACACTAGAAACACTAAAACATGAATAATGTAGAAACTACTCGAAGCTTCTATTTAGAATATGTGTATAATAAAAAACAATATATTCTTTCGCCTTGATCGATTCCAGACCCTCCTGATTGAAGAAAATGAACCTTATCGTTCCTAATTGATCTTTAAAAAACATCGCACTTACCCATATATATGGATAATCTTAAAGATTAGGCAAAAGTAAAAATGGGTAGGTATGTCACATTCCTGTGACCCTTTCATGGATCGATTTTATTTACATGCTGGTAGTTGATCATAGACATGATCGCTTGCCAGGGATCCGAATTCAAGACCTCTAGTTCTTAAAGCAGAGCTAAGCAACCCGATAACCGGTCAAGCTATGAAAGCAGTGGATTATATTTATTTATTTATTGCAGCAGCCTGCAGTTTTTATCTTTTTGTAATTATTTTCTAGCTGTATATATAATAGTACCTAAATCTATACTAATATATAAAGCTGAAGAGTTTCTTTATTTTTTGTTTCAACGCGCTAAATAATATAAGGAACTACTGGTTCAAATTAAAAAAATATTGTGTTGGTTAGAGCATTAATCGAGGAAGGGCATAAAGCTATAAAACATCGCACTTTGACTTATAGGAGCATAGAAACCGCGGGAAATGCTTTTAAAAAATTTCAACTCTGTTGAAAAGCTGACGGTTCAAGATTTCTAAAAAATATGTATGAAAGAATGATTCCTATTTAAATTATGCACAAAAAAGTTTGCGATGGTATATGTCTATCTTTTAAGGTTAACTTGCAAGAACGGCGGGAAGAGATGACGTCATCGTCGTGCGAAGTTTTCCGTTATATGTTCGTTTACAAATATGTAGATGGATATATCTAAGTCATATAATCTACATATTTGTGCGTTATAAGATTTTAAGATTCTACATCGCCTTAGATTCTATTTTACAGTTCAATTAGAAACAGATTAACTGTTGTTTTATAGCGTAAAGCCATCTTCCACAAATGGTCTAATCAGCACAAAAGTTTGTCAATTCGAACCCGTAATTCCGGAGATTGGCGCGTTCAAACAAACAAACTCTTCAGCTTTATACATTAGTATAGCTATATATTGATTTAAGATGACGTTGGATAAAAGAACCAATGGGGTTCACTTCTCTTCGGAGCACTCGCAGGTTGATTCGTAAATGAGAACTAGTAGTTCGTACCGGGTCCACTTGTGAAACTTTCTCATTCAATTCCGAACTTTTCCGGCGCTAATGGCCAAATGTTTTTTGCACGTTTCGTTGTTTGGTTAATTGGAGTTATTTCGAGTTGCGATTGAGAATTATGAGGGGTTTGTTTATTTATTTAGGAGTTGCCATAGACAATTACCTGCCTCGAATACAGTGTACAGGTACCTACAACTTATGCAAGTAGGAGCTTCATTCATAAATTAATTATTTAGTTTACAACACTGATAAGTTAGTATATTTATTAATAGTTTTCATTAACTCAACTTTATTAAAAATATTTTTATTACATTACCTGAATTAATGCTTTGGGGACCTATACAATATCGAAACTGCTGCAAAATTTCAAATTGTCTAATTAAATTGTGTTTATTTTAATCTAAATAGGTTATCTATAGGTACGTTGTTCAACATCACATAAAAACTTAGCTTCGTTTGAATTGAACGGAAGTAATAAAAACAACACTATGCCACAAGCGCAAACTTAATAATTTTACTAAAATTTTTTTGTATCTTTACGAGTTGTACGATATTTCTATCAGACAGACTAACAAACAATAACACGTGCCTACAATGTACATATATTATTTACCTAGGCACGAAAAGTAATACCTAATTATACAGAAATTGTCAAGAATAAAAGTCTTCGCACAAATGTTTGTCGTGCGACGGCCACAAAACTGTGTCTCGCTCGATGTAATTAAATCTGATCTTGTCGTGTCATTTGTCACGCGGTGTCGGTCCGGGCTGGATCAATAATTCCGCGCAGACTCTGACTTCCTATTACGCGACTTTTCATTATCACTCTTTTATTTAACATCCAGCTAATGCTGCCTTACTAAGTACATAGGTACTTTACGTAAGCACAGAGTTCTTTAAGTTTTACTGCATTTTTTATGTTGCCCTTATAAGTAAGGTTACAGTAAATACTGTCTGTAGTTTAAGTAAGTAGTACCTACACATTTAAATAAAACACTTTAACGGTCTACAACGAGATATATATTAGTTAAACTTATTTGAAAATTATTACTTTGACGTCAAAGACACCATCCATCTTTAGACTTTAGTCTCTCCATGACATACAAAGCATTCGAAACGTCGGATGTAAATACAATAATTTTCAAATAAATTTAACTTATATATATCGCGTTTTAAACCGTTAAAGTATTTTATTTAAAAAATTACAGTTTTAAAATATAAAGTAGACTTTAAAAATAATATACTATCCGTAAGATACCTATTATAATATTTTCTTTTTCAACTAAATATTCAAGTCGAATAATGTAGATTAGTATAAACCACCATAATGTCGATTTAAAACATTTCACAGATAGTAGATTAATTAACACAATTATTCACAGACAAAACTTATTTCAACAAAAACGTAGCATAGACAAAAATTTAAAATTAGATCACGTAGGTGGGCGTATCCCGGCAACAGCCATTGGTAAGTGATGTCGCGCGTGGCGACACGGTGACATTTTAGACCAATGAAAATTGTCCGTTGCGGTGACATTTTCAGCCAATCGCGTTTCCCGCCCATCAAACAATTTGAATTTAGAATGCTTTCATGATTGGAGAGTTAGTATAATAGATTATAATATTATTAGCAGACATTTTGTTAGATTCGAATTTGACATTATAATGAATGCGTTCATGTTTTAACGACTTTTCTGTTTTTTTGTTTATAATTTTGAATAGGAAATTGTTCGTAAAAGATATATGTATATCACAAGAAAAATTATATAGTACACTTAAAGTACTTGAAGGCGTAGGATGAAACTTGGCGATAAAGGGAGTAGCGGCGAGTTTCTTGCCAGTTCTTCTCGTTCTACGCCCTTGATTTGAGAGCTCGTAGTTGTAAGGTAGTTGGTAGGCGGTAAGTCTTTACTTTTGTGACGTTCATAAGTGTACCTAGCTATGATAGTAGTATGAGTAAATGATATTTGACTTTAGAGTTTGACTACCAATTTAGTCATGTCAATAAGTCGTAGCTATGAAACTAGATCACTATGTTTCTGGACATTAATTGTGACTTGTTTTCTTTATATAACATTATTGTTTTGATACTTGAAATATATTTAATAATGCTCTTTTGCGTATCGGGCCATGATGAAACATCGCGTGTCGTAAAAGCGTGCATTCAAATGCAGGTTTACGCACGGGCTCCTGATCAAAATGAAAATAATCCCTGTTGGCGATCGGCTTCCGTGTGAGAATTTCGCGTGATTCGATTCCCGACTGCGCTGTTTAGCCTTTATTATTTAGATTTATAATAATCGCTTTTGAAACTTTGATTGTACCAACGGTTTTTGGATAAGTGAGGGCTATAAAGGAGTTTAATAGTGCGATAGGTTTTATAGGTTATTTAGTTTAGTAAAAAAAACAGATAAAATATTCATAGAGGGACTATAAACCATTCGGGTTACATTGGATTATATTGGATATCCAAATTAAATAGCTCTTTGTTCCAACAATATTTTGCTAGTAGGCAGATATTTCGACCGTTACGAATAAATAATATATAAGTGGGTTTTCATGCTTAGGTAGGTTGCTTATTTTTTTAAGGCATATAGGCAACCTATTTGTCTATATGCCTTGAAGAAGGTATAACTTTTAGGCACCTACCTACTTAGAGTTAAAATATATACACTTTACTAAGAGACTTGAAACTAATTTCAACTTAATTTTAGTAGTACTTAAGACTCTCAGACTTACCTATACCTATTAAGTCTCTATGAACTAACTGTATAACAACAATAAGAGACATCGACATATTTTCAGATTCATCTTTGTATATAATCATATATCAATTAAACAGTAAAATGTGTAATTGATATATGATTGACCCCCAAATATAGCAATAGTAATAATATCTTAAAAATAACAAAATCGCTTATTTTTTAATTCAACAGCAAGTGCTGTGTGTATATAGGAGTAACAAAATAATGAAGAAATTATATCCAACTACCTATATTTAAAAAAATGTTGTTGTGGTCTAAACGGTTCCTAGTATATTAATCTACTTAGGTAAATTAAAAGTTTATACGTGAAGAATGAAAACGAACGAATAAGTAGAAAACTACTTAGCTTACGTAGATACGTTATCGGTTAGGTAAAGTTGTTTTTTCTTGCCTTTTCGTTATGTAGATTACTTACAACTTGGAACTAAGAATTGGGTTATCTGTGGAATGTAAAAACCGTGAGAATAATATAACGTGACTTATTATTCAAATTCGTCCCAAACGCCTTGGATGCCTACCGAATTCGAAATTTTTCAAATTATCACGTCTCTACGTTAATTTGCGCGGAATGCAACTGAATTCAGCAAACATTTTTCGACAGCTTCAAGCGATGATTTCATTGAAATGAACCGATTTGTCGTCATTATATTTACGTGCTACTCGAAATTATTCAAATTTTAAATCAAATTATTCGAAGTATTTCGTTCGTTATTCAAATTGTCGAATTCTTGTGTGACAAACCGTGAGAGAAAGATGTCGTGATTAAATTTTTATGCATTCTTAGCTATTTCGTGAAATATTTTAGCGTTTTTGCAAATATTTTTTGGTTGCCACTTTCTATGCAAGTGTTTTGCATTGCAATTTTAACTTTTTATTCTAAAAATAATGTTAAAACCTTTAAAACGCGAGTTAAGCGTATATGATAATTACTATTAAACGTTATTTCTTCTCAATTCTATTCTAGAACCACACACTTTAAAGTACGTTCCTATCATATAAATATATTAGGTATAACATTGCGAGGTGACTATGGACATTTAAAAAATCATAACAGCAACAGCGCGCGAGTGAATAATTGGATTAAACATGGAAATTTTAAAGTAGCCCGTATTTTTAGGTTACAGTTATTTCGTAAGAAAATAATGCAGTCCTTTGTCAAATACCTGCATTGTAAGTCTATCTGAATTGCTGAATTGCGTCGCGTGCAATATGGCGGCATCGCTTCAGGCGGTGACGCTTCCAAATTCAAAAGTCAGTTGTCAGAATTGAATTGTTCTTTTTTTTCGTCCTCAGGCAAAGGGTTTGCGTGATCGAGCCAGTGCCAAAAGTGGCCCGTGCTTTATGGTTCTTATTAGGATTTCGGAAATCATTTATTTTTCATAGTTAATCGGCTGGTAGCTGTCTTATTTGGATTTGGAACGTTGAATTCATAATTACACTTATTTGAAAAAAAACAACAGTATTAAATATTCAGCTTTATAAGTGAAGTAAGTAATCTAATCTACTTAATTGTGAATATCATACAAAACTTTTAAAATTTTAAGTAGTATTTTATAAATTGACCTGACTGATTAAAAAAATCAATTACAATTAGCAATTTGCAATTAGTAGGAACATAGCGTAAATACATAATAAGCTAACATTTTTTTTGCACATGAAGGCATTATGTAATTTAAAAATCGAAAATAAATTTAAAACATTTTCGTCTCGGGCAAGATTTGAACCGGCATCGTCAGCGTTCAGAGCAACAGCACGGAACGCTGACGATGCCGGTTCAAGTCCTGCCCGAGTCGAAAATTTTTTCAATTTGTTTTCGATATTTAAATTACAAAATTTTAACTTAAACATCTATATACATTTTTAATATTATTCCCACAAATAACAGATTAGCAATCACTATTTAATTCTAGTTTAGAACAATATGATACATTCGGTTCGGTCCATGATTGAGTAATACCTATCTTTTAATGCAAATCTGTCGGGTCAATTATTACTTGGTCCTAGTGATTTAGACCCATTTCCAGAGAGCCCTAATAACCCGATATACAGAAAAATAACGGTTTGTTTCAGAAAAAGCGTAGAAAGCATCACTCCTTATATTTAAATGTGATAAGGACGTGGCTATATCGGTATTGGTAAAAACCTGATGCCGTCAAAAAACATTGTTTTACGATTATAAGGTATAAAAACCGATAATGTTCAAGCTTACTATGCCTCACTGCTGTTTCTATAAAAGTCTTATAATATTACTTACCTTACCATTCAAATTAAAGTACTTTTGTTTTTTGGTGACGCCTATTTTATTATCTAATTGTTGCTATTAAAATTAAGCCCTAGTCTTAGACTAGCACGAATCATATTAAATTTATACCTAAATACTTAAAATTACTAAAGACAAATCAGCGTGTATTTATCAGAACTAAGTACAATAAGATCTACAATATAATAGATAGTATGCCTTTCACCATTTTGACTAGGTATCTGATACAAGTAAATCGGTAAAAAGTTACATTATTAAACCTTGCTAACATAGGATATCTACTTTCTATATATTATACTAGGATAAGCAGTTTACAAGTTATTAATAAGTAAATAAAAAAATTAAGCAAAATGGCTTTTTTTTAAATAAATGTATTAATACAATAAGAGACTATACGAAGAGATTTTTTTACTGGTCAGGTACGATTACTAATTGTAACGATTTCTCATAGCCACACATGGTAAACATATATTTATTTTACATCACGTTACCATTATGAACGGACCCTTCCAGAATCGCGTGACGTTATACTAAAACATAGGAGCATCGCTCGTTCTTTTGTGAATTAGAAGTGTTCTCCTCAAAACAAATTGCTGACAAGCGGGACGTTCGAGTTCTTATTTTGAATTTGAATACGCCAACCGCGTAATTCATTATGCGCCATAAACAAAGTAAGCCCTATCAATTTAAAATAGGAACGAGTTTTGTTTGCGCCGCAATCGCAACATTTTCAGCCAGAATTTTGGCAGTAAATTAAGGGTGCGGCTACATTGTCTGATTTTAATGTCGAAACATTTGCGGTGCCAACTCTGACGAACTGTAATTAAACGAGCGTTTATACCTGGGTAGTTATTAATTTTGTTTCGTAGGATTATAAGGTACCTATGTATAACTTACCCATTGTAAGAGCACTAGATGTGTCAGCGACTAACTCCGCGTAATTTTGGAGATCAAAATTTGCTTTTGCAAACCCCCTTTTCTGGAATGAAGCTATTACCTACGACGTGCAAGTTAATCTTAAAAGGTAGACATATAGTGTGACGGATGTTTTTGAAGATCACTTAAAGAGAAATCATTGTTTTGTATATTTTAAACCGGTTTCGCGGCGTACGTATCGGAGACTTACAGAGATGAATGATTTTCCCCATTTTATCCACATTTTCCGCTGTTTCTTCGCTCCTATTAGTCACAGCAGATGTTTTGTAGCTTATAACTTTCCTTTATAAACCTCACCAACGCAAAAATATATTTTTTTTATTTCGAACTAGTAGTTCCTGAGATCAGCGCGTTCAAACAAACAAACAAACTCTTCAGCTTTATATATAAGTACGATCAAAAGAATGAACTTCACTTACTGAAGATACGACATAACATTTTATAATTATTTTAAATCTATATTTTACTGATTTATTTTGTTACTAAAAACACATTAGTAATTTTTTTTCATACCTACCGAATGGAGTAAGACTTATACGATGCATCCTTCGAGAACATTGGAAAGACGCATGTGTGGCTGCGGCTTTATTATTTAAATCGTGTAACGTTCGAAATTCAAAACGTATTTGATGAGAGTGTATTATGTAAATGAAAGGACTGGCGCTTTTGATGTCGACATCTGAACAATTTCGTTATGGCTACTGCGTTTCCGAAAATATATCGAAGGTTTGCTAAATAAAGACAGACTCGCTATTTATTATATTGAAATAATATTATATTTATTTAAATTATATTGAAAATTTTTGGGAAATCAAATTAGTAGGGACTCTCCTTTACAAAGTGAAGGTATGTGTGTTTATATTATGCCTTTGTTATAGTTTACTATTTAGCTTAGTATATAAAGACACAGAGTTCTATACCCAGTCAGACCTCATTTAATCGTTTAAAAATCGAAAATAAATTTTAAAAAAATTCGATTTGGGCGGGATTTGAACCAGCATCGTCAACGTTCCGTGCTGTTGCTATAACCGATTGAGCTTCCGTGTCCACGTCAACGTCGAATTACGCCTATTGATGCCAGTTCAATTCCTGCCCGTGTCCTACTTTTTTTTTCGATTTTTAAATTATATAGTGCCTTCACATGCAACAAGATGTGAAAAATATTAGTTTCATTTCGTGTTTCCCGATTCGAATCAATATCGGCATCGCGTTTTACGAAAATTTTAAACACAAACACGGTTATCACTTGTTTATATGTAAGTAGCCACTATAAACGCGAACTAGTAAATCGGATTAAAGTCGCGTAAAGCTCTTATGTGATGTGTTTGATAATTATAAGCTTTATCGATTGTGTATCGAGTGTCGTGTCGAAGGGCGACGTGACATTTAACCACGCGACATTTTCCTGTCGCTTCACTTTGACGTCGCGTGCGTGTTCATTTTTAAACATCCTATTATCGAGCGACATTAGAATAGGGGGCTTTTAATTAAGTGTTGACTCAGCGTCAGGTTACTGATAGGTATCGATGTACTCTGGTGTATAAAAAAAAAACATTTTTTTTACTATGCCTATAGTTATTATACCGTACATGGTACAGATAGGGACTTCCTAGTCCCTACTGAAAGCCTTTGTGGTGGGTGACTAGTCTCTACCAGGTTATAAACAATAAATATCTTTTAGCCATACATGCCAGCATGAGTGGATATTTGCATGTTGTTTTCACTTATGTGTTTTGGCCTATTTTTAATAAGTAAAATATTCATTATAATTATAATTCTACGTACATGTTTATGTACATTAAAACACATGACGCGGTTTTTTTTAAAGTGTAAAACACGGTTCGCAAACCGTCACAGGTTCGAGTCTTGCCAGTGTCTTTGATTTTTACTTAGTAACCTTTCCTATATTATTTTATCTTCATCAATAAAATTATTATCATATTATGTAGTAACTGATTAATATGACATGTTTAAACGGTCTGTGTATAATAAAAAATGAATTGTTCTACATCTTATTATGTGTTAATTTTGTCAGTTATTGTAGGAAATAAAACAAGAGAGTAAGAAAAGTTTTGAAACCATTTATTACGTACTGTTTGGCAATGAACGATATAACATGCTATTTAATTGTTATACACAATAATCTCACATTATTAATAATACTTTTTGGTACTTACACTAATTATTACAATTGAAACACGCAAAGCTTTACGATACCTTAATGATAGATCGAATTATATTTAGCACCAAAACATTAAGATAAATAGACGAAACGATTTCGATATTGCTTAGGTATCTACATACATTTATTTTACATTATTGTCTATATATACACAATTATTGCACAATTATGGAATGTAAGAGAAAAGAGAATCTATTTTACACTTAGTTTTGAAATCAATCGATACAATTTTGATAGCAATATTTACATATTTATATCTAGTCTAAATAGGATCACATATGCACTGGTGTGAGTCAAAACACAGGTCACGACCCCCCTTTTTCTGATCGCCTAGAATAGTGGGATTCGGTGTGAATATTCCTTTTAGTCCTCGAAAAGAAGGCCGCGTTGCAACCGTTTATCGAGCACCTGTGCAGAAGCTGGGCATGCGAAGACTCGCAATGCGTCTTCAGACCGTGCAAGTCCTTGAAGTACTCTCTGCAACCGCGACATGGATAATAACCATCTTTATTCGGCCTAGGGGCTTCGTCTTCGATCGAGTAATTGAGTTTTGGCAGCAGCGGCGGCGAATATTGACTCTGACAGCCAAACGCATTAATATTCGGAGGTAAGAAGCCGAACGGTAGTGGGGCGAAGTTTGGTAGCATGCCAAATGGCGTGAACAGAAATGGATGCTGATTGAACATGTCCCGATTTAAATAGTCAGGTAACATCGGTGGGTACGGAGCGCTCAATGGTAAGTTTAGCTTTTTTGGTTTCACATCTTTCACTCGATAGTACTTAGATGACTCGACATAGGGAATCGGACGTTCGTCGTCCGTGTACTTCGTCATCATCTCAATTTGCTCCCTCGTCTTCTCGATGATGTTGTAGTCATCGGTGATGTCGCATAGAACGCGTTTATGTAAATCGACGTTCGCGCTATGCCGGTCTCTGCTGCGTCGCGACGAAAACGCGGCTCTGCATCTTTCATTGTTGCATTTATACATCACCTTCAAATGCGCGTTCTGATAGTGGTTTTTTATGATGAAAATGTTCTGGAATAACTTGTCGCACACTTTGCATTTTAATGGGTTTTCTGTGTCAATCGGGATGTCTGTGGTGGTGATGAAGAAGCCATCGTCGAAATGGCCGTATATTTGACCTTGTGTGTCGTCTGAATTGTAGTCGTAACTAGAGACGGATGATGAGGGAGATCTATCGGAAAAGTCGGTGAAATCGTTCACGCAGAGATTGTAAGGACCGACTGCGTTCGTGTCGCTTTTCTTTGAAATGTTGGGAAAATTCCCCTTGGATAGACTTTCCAGTTTCTTTAAGGCGTTCTCGGAAGAAAACTGACTAGGCGAGTATGTTTCGTTCGTTTTATAGGTTTCTTTTTCGACGGGTTCTTCTTTAACTTTTACGTTTTCACTTGGAGTATTGTCATCACTGTGCTCTTCTTTTACTTTAATAATATCAGTTGCCTGTTTGTTTTCTAAGGTGTTCATTTTGTTCACTGGATCATTTTGAACACCATCTGGTTCTTCAAGCTTAGCTTTTTTTAAATTAAGTGCTTGAGATTCATCACCGAATTCTTCATCATTTGAGTGTGTCGTGCGCCTATCGCTAATGATATTTTGTAAGCGTGTTGGGTTTAAATTCTTTCTTTTCCTCTTCATGACTTCAGGACTAATATTTTCATCTTTTTTACTTTCGAAACTTTCGTTGTTATCACTAAAGCTGCCATGATCGTATTCAGTTTCTGAATCTTCATGGGATCTGTTGGTTTTATTCATATGAGAGTAGTAGTCATTTTGACTAATATTGTGATCATTATCGTCATCATCATCATCACCTGCTACAACCACAATTCCGTCATCTTCATCAGATTCCGCTTGACCTTCATGATCTTTTGTTTCTACAGAACTCGATTCTCGCCTTGAAATGTGTGTGTGTTCTAAGTTTGAGAAATTAACGCCCAAATTATTTTTGTAATCCATAGGCATATTAGGTGGGAATTGTCTTAGGTTATGAGAGGAATTGAGAAGCGGATATGAATTGAAAGCGTGCATGGGATTCATAACTGGTGGTATGTTCATACCAGATCCATGGGGTGGTAACAAAACTGGATGAGACTGGGCACTTCTACCGTCGTGTGGCGAAATTTTTCTTCTTAAGTGGGGTGAATGTAACTTCGGGTTAGGATTAGCACTATGTCTGTTTCTAGATCTTCTCGAACTGAACATCATACTGCAGCCCTCCACTGTACATTTATGCATTTCACGGAGATGAACTGCAGAGAAATGAATTTTCAAGGCTCCTTTATCACAAAACGTTTTCAAGCAGACATTGCATTGAACTCTTTTCTTGCCAGTAGTAGGATTTATGAAATGAGTTCCTAAGTTTAAAGGCATGTGTGATGCGTTCCATTGTCTCTTCGGTGGGCTCAAACATTTGCCTAACATCATATCCCTCGATTGTTGACTTTCAGCATAAGCATCTTTGCTTAAATTCAGAACATTTTCTTCTTCGCTTCTTTCTTTGGTAACATTCGATTTATTTTCGGCGCGTTCGCTGGATTTAGCTGACATTTGTGGCAAAAGAGCTTGCAGCGACGCTAAACCCATTGGATTCTGACTTAAAGCGGCGACCATAGCTGCGGGATGTGAAAATGTAGATGGCATTGATATATTGGGTATTGGTAAATTGGGTGGGAGCTGGAAATTGAAAAACTGGTTTCTCATTAGCTCTGCTGCACTATTTGCAGTTTCTTGCTGAATTTGAATGTTATCCTTTGGTGTCCCATCACTGGAGCTAAGCGTTTGTTCACTATGTTTATGTTTACGAAAATCGAAGGGTTGCATATTCTGAAGATGATTCAACGGAGAAGAAGTAACAGGGGCAGTTATGGAAATAGGACTTGATGAGGTAGAATGGTGATTAGTTTGCCGAGCTGTGTGGTCTGGGGAATGTGCTACTGGAGACGTTCTTTGAGGTGAGTGTTGAGCAGGGCTGTAACGATTGTGCACTGGTGATACAGCCTCTTCCTTTACATGTGCTACATTCATTAACCCTTTTCTCTGTTCTCTTTTTTGTATGCTATTTAAGTAGTCAAGGTTCTGTTTCATTTCCAGCATATGTTGGAAGTACCTCATAGATTCTTCATTTCTCACGTCTTTTCCGGATCTTTCTAATAACTTTCGGAACTCTGCTTCCAGATTTAATTGTTCGAACGCTCTCGCGTCACCTTGTTCTAGGTTCTTAGACTTCATTTCGTCGTAGCTTTGACTAGCTGGCGGCGATGGCATTCCGTTCTTCTTGTAAATTGGTAGGAGCGAGGTTTTGTGGAGGGCCCTGGCTTCTTGGAGCTTCAGTATCTGCTGTAGAGCCATATTGTGCTCTGGACCTCTCCCATTCCATCGCTCCGAAGCACTCGACTGCGATTCCTGTAAAGATAAGGAAAATCTGAATTAATATAACATAACTGATACATGTAAAATATTAAAAATCAATATTGTTAGACACTTGAAAATTAAAGACACAAATAAAAAAATCGAATATTATTTTTACTCTCTTATAATATAAATATCATCGTTATCATTTACATGCATATTATATTGGGCATACCTAAACTAAATTAAATACGTCGAACTTTAGTTTAAATTATATTCTAGGTAGATAAGAAGTCGAATAATGTCTAACAACCGGGTCGACACAAAACCACACCTTGCGTTTTCAAAGGCTAATATCAAATTAATTCCAAGAAACAGAGAGCAATTGGGTAAAATTGTGTAAAATGACGGTTTTCGACGACTCGAGGAATAGAAAAGTGGTTTTTGTCGCGTGTTTGGAACGATTTAATCCGAAAACGAAATTACTATTCATTTGTTAAGTATTTGGGGCTGGTTCTTGCTGTCAAAGCTAAATTTCTATTAATTCAACCACTCCTAACTTTGACAATTTTACAGTAGGTGTATATTTAGGAAACACATAG
This sequence comes from Leptosia nina, assembly GCA_963661955.1. NCBI lineage: Eukaryota > Metazoa > Arthropoda > Insecta > Lepidoptera > Pieridae > Leptosia > Leptosia nina. The sequence continues at coordinate 5,470,510 of CAVLEF010000003.1, forward strand.
AATTCTAAAAAAAAAATTTAAATTAATCATTTAATATAAATCGATGATGCGTGCAAAACTTGCGACCGAGAGTTTCGTGTCGAGTAGTAAAAGTCACAAAAAATTTGATGCTATAATTACAATAGACATTTGAAGTAAAACATGTTACCACTAGTATTTATTCCAATGTTGATTTGGAAAAAATAGTGAGGTCCGTAAGATAGGAAAAGTACAAAAAATGTAATAGATAAAAGCTAGTTGGTAATAATTCGCTTGCAATGGCTTATCACCATAAAAACTAACCCCGTAGAATATACTTTATTGTCGCCATTTAAAATCGTTTGTCACTCGATTATACCACAGATTATACCGTGTAATTCGTGTAACATGGGGTTGCCGTGTCATTATCTCATTCTGAGGAAAATTAAATTGTCGTTTGGCCGGCGCGTCAGGGCCAATTTTAAGAACTGGCCACATTTTTAAATTTTCTTTCTAATCCCACAGATTATACACGTAATAAATTGTCGTTTATATTAAGTATACGTTGAGTTTGAATGAAATGATAGGGGTTTTAATGTTTGAGAGTGTTTATAATGTTCGTGTGTTTTTGTCATTATCCTAATGTCGAATAAAATAGTCTGGATGTCAGGGTAAATGTTCCCATTATAGGAACGTGTACTTAAAAATGTAGATTATCTAAATTAGATGTTGGTTAACTTATAATAAACTATTTTGGTATCATTCTTGAGGGTCAGTTATAAATACATAATTTTAAAGGACCGTCCAGAACTATTATTACATATTTAGGATTCGATTTTTTGATGTCTTCTTGCAAGAACGAGTAAAATCCTCATAAAACCAGTTAAAGAGTTATGGAATATACCCAACAAGACATATTTACAAACTCGATTTTTACGTTCTCACAACGTAAAAAATAATCAACAAAAACGCGAGTAAAGTCGCAATGTTAAGCCGGGTCAGTGACCGGACAGCGTACCTACAATTGAGATGACGTTTATGCCCTTGTAATAAACACTATTCTTGTGTAACAATGTTAAGGAAATTTTGCCCAGCGCAACCCACGCCTACCGGACAAGCGGACATATATCACGATGTTTTTTTTAATATATGTTTCATGCGAAATTGACCATAAAGACCAATATTTAACAGCGAAAATTCCTTGTTGGTATTTTCAAGAATATTTCGTCGTGACACACCGTTCACTGTATTGAAATCTAAACAAAATTGAATCGCAAAATGTGGTGCCATTTCACGTAATGATCGTTAAGCTGCGCAGAAGTTGTCGTGTGGGAAAATTCAATGAAGAATTGGATCAATATTGAATACTGATTACGAAAAGACTTTTATAACATAAAAATTGATTAGATTTTATATGTAATTAACAAAAATTGAGTCAAATAAACAAAATATAAAACTTCTCAACTTATCGTAGTTGTAGTTTAGTAAATTTCATTCACATATTAATTTAGGTTGCAACTTAATAATGTGTCTACCATTCACAGTAAAGTCCTGATTATTTTTATTTAGACAATGACAATTTTAACTGACCAAAACTTTGAGATGAATTGCACATAATCCGTTCATATACCTAAGTGGTAGTGATATAAGGATATGTTTTAAGTATATTAAAAGGGATCAAACAGCGTACCAATTAAAAGAGTCGTCTGTTTTTACAAAATAACATTTGCCATTGCGAATCGTTTTATCTATAACAGTTTGTTTGTATAGTGTGTATAATTACTAATGTGTACGTGCACTATGTCAAAATCAGATGCAGTGAGTCTAATGTTTGTCGTTGATTCAATGCTACGTGGGTGGGCCCGTATTTCGTATCGCCGTGTTTGCTAGTTTTAATTTAATTAACGGTACTATCAATGATTCATATTTCGGTATAGGTGCAGTTTGCTTTATCGCTAGTTGTAATATTTAAGCACTTTAACGGTTTAAAACGCGATATATATTGGTTAAACTGGATTTGAAAATTATTTGAATTACAGCCTGACGAGAGTAAAAGGGGGAGGGTGACTCTAACGTCAAATTAAAGAACTTTTACTTAATTTAAAAGTGTTTTATTTAAATGTGTACTAGTCGCGTAAACTACGGACAGGATTTAGTTGTAATATTCTTGTTTGCAATGCTAAGTACAAAAGAATGTTGTGCTCCAGTTTTTTCCATGTTATGGATGTAATATTTGAGCTGCTAAATAGCGACAAATTTATACACGGGCGAGACTTGAACTGGCGTTCCGTTCTGTGCTCTAACGTCAATTGACCTTAAAAGTTAAAAGTGTTTGTCGGCCCTTTACCTTATAAGTAGACAATATGATACAAGACTAAATTGTTAGCGTTTTTTTTTCGGTCAATGTTAGACTATGAAATTTCGGACTTTATTTACATAATTAATAGATTAAAATTGAAAATAAATTAAAACAATTTTCGACTCGGGCAGAACTTGAACCGGAATATTTAATAATAAAGTTTTCAAACTAAAAAAAATAATTTTTTTTGAAGTGCCTGTAGGCATATTTGCTAATTATTAAAGTTCTATGTTATCAAATAGGATGCGCCTGCGCCGTAATTGCTACAATATCAAGGACACGATTATCTTTGACAATTTAGATTCCATACAAAATTACCGTCGAACCGTTCGGCTTTAATACAAGCTAATGATATAGCGTGGACAAGTATGTCGGCTTATCTTAATCTCGGCTTTAGGCACCTCATGGCGTCGTTATGGGTATTAATAATAATTGGATGAGCCAGAGGTCAAATATCGATTTGGTCGAGGCAATTTTCTATATATTTTAAGTCATTTTCACCCTTAGTCTCTGGATGAGCTCTAATAGCACTTAGTTTCACGTTCGTTTATAAATATTTTTAAAGATACAAACATAGGTATACCAGTTGTTTTAATATAGCTACATTATTCCGAAAAATAAAAACAAGGAGTTGGTCTTTCTTTGTATTCTACTACAAACAAATAGACACTAGTACAATAAACTAGTTTTTGAAAGATGTAGGTATCTCGGAAATTTGTTGATTATGGGTAAGCTTTTAAAAGTAATATTAGAGGTGTACCTATCACTATACAAAGATTTACATATTTAAAGATACAAATATTTTCTATTTGCTTTAATATAACTACATTATTCCGGAAATAATATATTAGACGATTATGTGTAGTTATTCTATTACAAGAATTACTTAAAAAATATGTCTCGGAAGTTTTATGGGTAGCTTTTAAAAGTAATAGGTATAAAGAGGTATGCCAATACACAAGTATGTAAGCAAAGTAAGCTACAGTTAAAAATCCATGTTACAATCTAACTTCCATTCGATGACACGGTTTCATCGGTTCAAAACGGGAAATATTGCAAAACCGATGCATTGGGCAACGCAACACAACCGCGGTGTCGTCAAAGCTGAACTAATATATATCGCGTTCTAAACAGTTTAAATTGATATATACCGGGTAAACTACATATAATAAAAATTCTTATAATATTTTACCTTATAATAATCATCTTCCCACCACCTCTTTACAAACTGAGTGAGTTTACTCAAGTTGTCCTCTTCACTCATTTTGATAAAACAAATACATAACACAACACAGTATATAGGGTAAGTATATATAACACAAAACTTCACGAATAGGGTAAACGCACAGTTTGCCGACTGTCACAGGACTGATCTTGCAAATCCTAGATTAAAGAAGTTAGCCGCGACAAGGGTGGGGATTGACCCTTGACAGACTTACCTGGACTTACTGATAAGGGTAACAATAGATAAACTTGTGCCACTTGGCCCGGATTAGTTTATGACCTTTTGTTTTTCGCGACGCCTTTGAAAAGACATTGGAGTCGCACAATGGCGTCTGAGTTTTTGGAATTTTGTAGTGGGTAAGTAGAGATATGCTAAAGACTATTTAGGACTCTATTTTGCAAACTAAGTTTTGTGATATATTCTTCGCTTGTGCATTTAGTTAAAAAGCCTATTTGAATAATACTAAAACTTAGTTAGTTTGTAGTATTTTTATAATTGATTTCGTTTATATATTTATAAACTAAATACACCTTTTTATTAACTTAATTGGTAGAGCAACCGATTTCCGCCTGTGTTGTGCATTTTTTTCTTTTAGATAAAAACTAATAAAACCAAAATCAAAAATAGTTTTATTACTTACTGTCTATAGTTTACGCGAGTAGTACCTACACATTTAAATAAAACACTTTAACGGTTTAAAAACTAATATATCGCCTTTAAAACCGTTTTATTTAAATAGTATTCTAAATTTTAATTTGCCAGTTCTCAAATAAGGATGTAGATAGAATAAACTTAAAGAACTGGTGAGAAACTTACCACCAATCCTTTTGTGTCCAATTTTAATTAAAAAAGCTTATACGTTAAATTATAATATCGGACTAAATAGTAACATAGTAGGTACTGACTGTACTTGTCTGTACCGTACTGTATGAATTGAAATAAAACCAAAAACGACGATCCAAGACAACGGCTGCTGCAAATCATCCAAATCTTCGGATGTAGTTAATATAACTTGGAAATCAGTTTAATTAATACATTACGCGCTTAAAACCGTTAAAAGTTTTTTTATTTAAATAGTAACATAGTACATAACAGTCTTTTAACAAAACGACATCTTACATGGTTTTTATGTAAGTGTAGTATCTAAGCCTAATAGTTAAATGAATTGTAAGTAAGTTAAGAAGATTTACTATTTACTGTTTATTTGGTTGTCTCTAAGCCCTTTCGCATATGTTGCTCAAAAAAATTTGCATTCATTTTAACACAAGCTTTCTTTTGAAACGCAGATAAGAAGACAAACAAGAATATTAGCAAAAATGTATAGCACCTAATGGACAATGGACTTCCAAAAACAACCGCCTCCTTTGAAAAACACCGTATGTGAGACAAATAGATAATGAGAAAATAGTGCAGCACTGCTAGCGGACCACAATGGTGCATGTACCCTACTGATAAGGTAAACAATGAGTTTTTAACGTCGTTAGTTTTAAACAATAATTGCAGTTCGGGAAATACCTATACAAAATAAATAAACTAGATATTTTACTTTTTAACGTTTACTTAGAAACAATTCTGAAATCTTACACATGTCTCACTACAACCTTTGTTTGTTTCGAGATTGTTCTTTTCAAAAACCAGCCTTATAGAAAAACAGGTCTATCAGTAAATATGAATCGACGTTTTCAGTTTACAATAACAACGAATGATTGTACTGAAAAGTTTGAAAAATTCTGAAATTGATTGTCAGACTAGTTGGTAGTTTGGTAGTTGGTAGACTAATACATAATCAACGGGTCGTAGATACGATTCCTACCCGGTCCAACATCTCTCTAATCAATTTATAATGATTTGAAACATGTTAGAGTTCAACTGGAAATATATTAAATTGGTGGGAGACATGTTGAAATTCCTTCCGACTAAAGACACTGTTTACAAATCGGTTTTAGTCTGTGAATTTTCGAATATCCTAAGCCCATATTGAGATGTTATATAGCGAGATAGGTATTCCACCTTTCAATCAAGGGGGCCCCCAAAATTTGTCCTGTTCTATTATAAAGAATGTCAACAAAACAATTTTCTACCATTAACTTAAGCAACGCGAAACTTCTAAGTAAAATAAATTGCGAATAATTAAGAATAGGACGTTATAAAACCCCTTGCAATACATGTTTTAAATTAAAAACCTTCAGTGCAAGGGCAAATAAATGAAAAAGGATTCTCAGTCGTGGTATAAGTATCACGGGTTCATCTCACATCAGATATAGTCTGTGCGCCCGAAGCCAAACCTATAAAATTACTTTACACCTAATAATTCCGCTTGGCGTTTATTTTCACTGGCCTCTCTTGAGAGACGATGATATGATCTGTCGTTGTTAAGTTATTATTGTAGAATTTAGAGCGTCGCCTATTGGAGTACCTATATACGTAAGCAGTTTGTTTAAATTTCAAGTAAAACACTTTCAATGATTTAAAACGTGAAATAACCCACTCCGCGGTGTCCAATGCAGCTGAAAGCAACCGAAACGTCGGGCCTACTTAATAAGTTTAAGAATAAGTTGACTAGTATATTTCGAGTTTTAAACCGATAAAAGTGTCTTATTTTTAATGTGTGTATTGTTAAAGTACTTGTAGGTACTACTCGCTTAAACTACAATGCATAGTAATTGTGCTTAACTGCTTTTCTTCTATAATTTTCCTAAAAAGTAAAGTATGTACGCAACAATATCTTAAAACATACGAATAAAAGCTGTTAAAGGTATGTGATATATTGACAAGACAAAAATAAGTATACAATTATTCTGCCGTCGTGAAATATCATTCTTAACGGTCAAGTCATACCACGTTGAAAATATTAAAGTTTTATAATACATGAATATATTAATTAAAATACAATTAAATTAATTTAAACGATCCTTTTTATAACTAAATCATAAAGTGGACGCGATGTTTTCATTGCGTTTTAATTTTTTTTTTCATTATATAATAATATAATCTGTTTTAGTTTATTCATTAAGTTAATCTTAGTTCATAGTTTTTATGTTTGTGTGCAACTTTTAAATAAATTATTTTATTATTATTATTATAACCTTTGTCTCCTAATTATAAATTAACGTCGGTACTTTATAGTTAGTATGTAAATACTTAAGTAGTGTACTCAATTGGACAAAAGGTTTATATATATCTTTTTTTTTAAATATTATCTATTAGCTTAAACACTGTGGCCAGGATCGTATAATATCTATATAGTCATAGTTTTGATAAATTCTGTTTCACTGTTAATAGTATTAAAAGTACACATGAAGAAAGTCTTGTAAAAACATCTCAACATCTTTCAAAGAAATCATCGTGACCTTGTCTTCGTGAACTTTGTATCGATTGTTGAACCGATCACCAGTACAACATTTCCAATAATGTAATAATACATGTTAATTACAGTGAATTTTAATGTATTTTTAAGGTCGAGTAAATTCGAGAGACTAAGACTAGAAATAAACTATAAGTAGGTACTACTGAAAAATTTAAAGGTTTGTTTCAATTCAGTTAAAGTTTAATCATGGTATTATTTCTTTCTTTTCGTTAGAATTTTTTAAATATGCACCTTATCACATAAACAGCATTTGCATTACGACACGTCACATAGGACAACAAAAAGTTAATTTAATTTAAAATCGAACATATTTGTTTGATTATCATTTACTATACTAAGCGAAATTTGAAATTTTAATATTTTCCACATGTTATTGCACATGATGGCATTATATAGATTAAAATTTGATTTAGATATTTTTTTGTTACGTCACGGGTGGAAAGTCCTGTCCGTGTCGTAAACATTTTTTAAAAAATCTAAAATCTATTCTTATTTTAAGTTCTAACATTTATAATCTATAATTAATAAAATCTTATTATTATGCATACCAGTAGATACCATACTAGGTATTCGTGATATAAAAAACAACGAGAAAATTTCTTTAGAGGAAAGTATTAAAATCCGTTAAAACGTTTTGGGTATTGCTTTCAGAAGTACAAGGAAAGCATTGCGCGTTAGAATTTCCATTGCCCTATTAAAAAATCCTTCATTAAATAAATTAAGAACGTGAAGAGAGAATAATCTAGATGTGATTAGCGTTGGAATCCGCTGTGAAAAGGTCATATCGAACTCGTCTCGAAAATAACTCGATTGTCGATAGATCACTGACTTGTTTACATTTCGTCCGCTCGTCTCAATGCCTGTGTTATTTCATCTACCGGGCCCATCATTCGCTTCACTTTAAATAGACGTTGATTAGAATAATAAACTTAACGAAAGCTGTCTGGCAAATGTTTTTTACGTAGAGCGGCGGACATACCAAAAGCAGAATGCGATCTATTTACCGAATCAGTTGGTGCTAATAACCACTGTAGTCACTCGGTAGGTCAATTTTTATTGTATTGATTAAGAGTGGTTCAGGTTTCTGGTGAAACATTTTAGTAAAAATTCAATATTTATTATTAATAACACGGTTGCAATTATTTGAGTAGGGATTAAGTCAATTTACTTAATAACTATTATTATGTCTTAGTAAGTATTTAATCTTTGCATAATTATTTTCTTATAACCTGATATAGGTATGTCTGTTTCAACGTCTTCAATATATAAAAATACGAATACAAAAAGAAGCCTCCTTTCGCTAGCGGGCAATGGTTCTTTGTAAACTTGTCCTTATAAAAAAATATTAGATATATAATAAAATGACTTTTTAATTATGCATAAACAAAAACAATTTGGAAAGTAGTAGCGTTAATTCATTTAATCGATTGATTTTAAAACTCAAAACAAACCCTTTTTTGTACTTAGTAGGTATTTACTCCTTAGTACAAATAATAATTTGAAAAAGTTGATTTTCAATTCCATTAACCAGTAGGTATGTAGATTGAATAATATTCACCTTTTGAAATTTCAATGTTAATCGAATGCTAGAGTTGTGTTGATATAATATTTGTTATAATTAATTATATAAATTATTTAAAAATCAAATAAGAGACAAAACAATTGGTAAATTCTAGAGTTGAGTGAATCTAATAGGTACTGTTACTAATATCTTCTTTCAATTTATGCGTAATGCAATTAAATTGAAATCAGCCAGAATACTTTATTTCCTCCTCTCTCTATGTTAACACCTTAATCATTCATTAAAATATTAAAGGCACAATGCATAAAACGCAACTGTACTAACCTGAATCATGAATGCGCCGTTATATTCACAACTGAAAATCCACAGAGTACATCACAACACAGTTCGTGATCACATATAATTTAATTTCGTATTTCGAACACAACACGACCGTCTGACAGTCTGCGGCACCGGACACTGGCTATAGAGTATAGAGCAGGATGAAAGATGCCACAGTACACACGCCAGGACGCCAAAGGAGTCTGGCAGATGCGACAGGATTCCACAGAAAAGAGATGACTACACTCCGTGACATTTTAAAAACTGTGTCTCTTCGGCGCGCGCTATCACTGTGCCCGTTAGTCTAATAGCAATAGAGCTCATTGTCTCATATTGCTGTGTGGACTTACGACGTTTTAATACTGATTCAGAGATGTCCTCTAATGTGTCGCGCAATGTAGAGCGTTACTCTTATTGCAACGGCATAGAGGCGGATTTAGAATGTTTCGCAACGTCGTTTGCGACTATTCTGCTAGTTTTGCTTTTGTCGCATTGTGTCGCTACGATGTGGGCAGTGCTTGCTGTTAATTGTAGAGAAAATGCGCTCGCGGAAAATGAAAGCAGCGCTTTTAAATTTCCGCGAGCTTTATTATTAAAGTTTTGCTTAGTTTTCACATTTATTTATTACTTTTCACTATACTAAATCTCTTAGTTTCTAGTCAATCGATTAAAGTATTATTTTTTTTTACGTAAAACGCATTTTTTAAAGGTAATATATACTCAGAGGGTTCTAGTTCTTTTTTATATTGGTTATGCCACAGATTATATGATTAGACACGTTATATGTTCATGTTAAAATAGTATTCGTAATAAATGTTTCTTGAATTAGACCGCTTTGCAAAGCGTTGTAATGCTGAGTTGGTTACAGCGTGTAAGCGAGACAGACTATTGGGTGCACTATGGGGGAAGGGAAGTAGGGATGAAGGTGTCGCCGAGCTTTTTAGGGATTTGAGATCTTCACGTGATATATGTATTATTACGGAATCTGCATGTGTTTAAAAGCTAGGAACTATTCGCAACATAGTTCATGCATACCTACCTGTTTTTAGATGGACAATAAAAAGAACGGAGCTTCGTTACTATTTTTTTCCATTAGACCATTGTACACTTTAACATCGGATTTGTTATTTTAATGCTTTATCTTAATATAAGTATGTAATAAATATATTGTAACCAAAAGTACTTCCCTAATTATAGGTACACTACACATTTTACTATAGATTATGTTAGCAGCACTAGGCTTTTCAAATATAAAAAATCGTAAATCATATATGTCTTTTATGCCTGTTTATTGTATTGTCTTGTTGAGTTTGCATTAATATTCATGGTCAATTAACTTTTTTATGAATTTAATTGAATAGACTTAATACTCTCTTAAAATGTAAGATAGTATTAAATAAAAATTACTCACATTCGACTCTTATATCGTATAAGTGATAATTATGTGTTTTTATTTTTAAATGCTTTTCGGGAATCTTGCACAGACTATGTTCTATTCATTTTCATATAAAAAAATTCTTTCATTTTAATAGATAGATACGTTTGCTTGTAATTGTGTTTATGTAGCTATTAGGAATACGACCTAGCTTGGAACGTTTGAACTATAATAATTAAATATTTCCTTTTGGGTACTTCACAATTAGGACCTTTGATCTTAATAAGGTTATCTTTCCTCATTTATAATATTAGTTTGGAGGTAAAGTATAGATATTAAAAATCATGAAATTTCACAAGGTTTCTTCAGATTTTAACAGCGTATAAATCATATTATTAATTGTTAATGTGTTTGATTGTATTTAACCTTTAAATTTTTTTCCGTTTCTCGTTTGGCTCCATCAGAACTGTACCTAGGTTTTCGCGGAATCTTAGTAGGTACGTCCCCCCATTTTACTTATGACTTCTAAGACAACATTATAGGGGAGTATAGGTTTAGTTATGCGGTTGTCTATCTACGTTATTTAACACCAAGACAACGTAACACCATTATACCAGAAAACGTGAAAATAATTCAACCATAACGAACACTAAGTATATTTAATAAAGCATTTTGACGGCTTAAAACTTTATGTACATTAGTTTAACTTATTTGGAAATTATTTTAACTGAGGGCCCGACGTTTCGGATGCTTTGTATATACTTCGCGTTTTAAACCGTTAAGTGTTGTATTTAAATGTGTAGGTACTACTCGCGTAAACTACAGACAGTATTTAAACGCTAAACTAGATTCGCGCATCCCCGGAGCTATTCAGGCGATGTTTCAAAGACCCGTGTCACTTATAATTACAAGTCAGCGGACCTTAAAATATGGGGCTCGCAAGAAATGTGACAAAAAGTGACTTTGATGATTTCGAGCACTTTGCGAGTGGTAGCGCCACCGCAAAATCATTTCACAATGCAATGGTGACATTCGCCCATTGTTGGCGATTGTCGGTATGGTATTAAGGTGAAATGCCATTATTCCCTTTGTGTCTTTTTGTCATCGACCACCTACGAAGCCCGGGAGCCATAATAGGATTAAAAATTGAGTTAATTTTCAATTTTCTATTTTTGCACTGACTGTAGCGACTCGTTGGATTTTGTTGCATTTTATGTTTTAAATTTACCCATTCTAAATACTGTCTGTAGTTTACGCGAGTAGTATACATTTAAATAAAACACTTTAACGGTTTGAAACGCGATATAAATTTGATAATTTATTTGAATTCAATTTTACTACGACCCCGTGTTTAAGATACTTTGCTTTGACACTTTTCACGTTTAAAACCGTTAAAGTGTACTTAAGCAAAGTCCTAGTTTCTCGTTTATTTTAATCCTTATTTGCATTTACAATTTTGATTGCACTAAAATGTGTCTAGTAAAACAGCTACCTACTTTTTTTAATAGCTGCATAATTATAAACTCTATCTGTCTATATACTCGTACTAACTTGGATTGCGACCATACCCTGATCGTTAAACGCATTAGGTACCTATAACAAAATATCCTGGGTTTGATGAAACTAAATTAGTTTAAATAGGGAAAGGTACCTATATAAGTCTGTCAAATAATCTGTTAGTATTACGGACTCAGAAATGTAGCCGTCCAGGCCGTGAACTGAGGTGAAATGTATTTTAACTTTTGTAGGATTTTTTCTTTTTCATAGAGGAAGACAAACATGTTCAAAGCTGTAAAATAATTTAGCCATATAATACTAACACTAGATCTATACTGTCGACCTATTTCTAATTTGGACATTCAGTGTTGGTAAGCCATTTTTCTGCATATGAATCCATATGTTCGCTCCGATTCCGCTGCCAAACAAAGCCATGACATCTGCGTAAAATTAAAAACGTCCAAATTAGCTATCAACGTCGCAACAGGCGTACGGACACGCAATAAAACGTCTAACAATTCTCTCCTACCCGCCCATTGTATCAAAAAACCGTCACCTGTCGTGTCATTCGGTCCCAATAAACGTACCGCCAAAGAAAACACGAAATTAAAAAAAAACGCCGAAAAGTGACCTGCACTGTCCTATAACTTCTTATGTTGGCGATTTTGATTCTTAAGTCAAGGTAATAAGGTTGAACGCCATATCGGCAGTCTAAGGGACACTTTTTAACTAATCGTTTTGACTGACTGATATTTACGATGTGATATTTTACTACGCCGATATAAAACTCTGGTTGGACTTCATTAGTAGTGTTTTTGTTGGGAACGTTTCGCATTATTGTCTAATAATAGGGTTTTGTCTGGACGTCGCTTTGATGATACCTTCCGAATTAGTGAAAAACATTTGTAATTAGAGACCTGGAATATAATAATAGACGAAAAATGTCTGTCTTAAACTTAGGTGCCTCTGTTATTAAAATATGTACTATTTTATAAATTGTTTTTCGCATCATACCATCATAGCATAGATATTAGTATCAGGAGATGTTGTTAGCTCCTCGATTGTTTGAAGAGTTAAGCATAACATGATAAACGTCGACAACAATGATATTATTCTGTAGGACGCGATTACGACTAATGCTTAGAAGTCCAAACCTGGTGCTGGCATAATAACCAATATACATTTTTAAAGCGTGGCTAAATAATAACATAGTAATACATTGCCTTGTTACTTTAATAATACTAGGACACAATACGAAAGTGAACATAAGTAATATACTGAATACCTAATATTTAATCCGCCCTACATAACTTCAATAACTTAAAGCCAGACAGCCTTCAAACAATTGTTTGTTATCAATAAAAACACCTCTCAAACGCTACTGACATTACGACACAATCAATATTCATTATTTTATCTCGGCGAGACTTAAAAAGCTTTTAAGGCAATTAAATGTTATTAAGAAAAGTGTTATTTAATTGATACGTCAGCCCAATTCAATTGTGAATTTTATCTAAACGCTCCATTGTCAGTGTGGCCTTATCTGTGCGTACAATTAGAGAGACAAGTGTTTATTAATTTTGCCTAGGAACGATCTGTGAACACGAATGTATCCACTAATATTGGCCATTAATAATGCAGATGGATTACAAAATAAATGTATCATTATAAGACATTTGTAACGGTATACGCGATTAATATAATGTTTTTCAAATGTTGGCAACTCTAGTTCAATTATTACAAGTTTAGTGTTTTTTTTTTAGTTAACGTGACTGGGTCATATGCACAGAATGGCGGATAAAAGAGCGCTAAGGTCCTTGTAGAACTCGAGGCAAACAAAAGTCCGAGGCTCTGCTGGTGCGATGGAGTTATCACAGACCTAGAAAACTTGGTTGTTCAGGTTGGAAACAGGCAAAGGTTAGATCGCGATGGCAAAAGCGACTAGAAAAATCTAGGGCCTACAAGGGCCTGGACAACCATTGGTGGTGATGATATGTTTAAGTGACATTTTATTACATCCTAATATGTTGAGTAGTTTTGCTTATATCAAACATCTATCAATTTTCTATCCAGCTTGTAAACTTCCGTATTTATAATAGTTTTTTCAAAGGGCAACAAAAATAAACTATCTACATTATAAATATGCGAGTAAATTGTTAATTTTATACTACATTACTTTATTAGAGATCCTTAAGGCAAATGATGTCGCAGTAAATTACCGAGACATCCAATTATTGGCCAGTGTCGTGACCAACGCGTATAAATTTCGCCACTTTTATAGACAAGGAGACATGCTGAGCTAAAGAATGTGCCTAGAAGGGTCCCTAGCTTGTACGTCATATTTCTAACTAGATGGTTCACAAATCATTTTTTACGTTTATTATGATGTTTCAACTAGAGAGTTATAAAGATTTTATTGTCAATAGATGTAATAAAGGTGTCAACTCAAGGTTAAGGAATACGATACTATATTTTTGTTTGTATGGACTTGAATTTTAGTAGCGAATGCGTTTGCTTTTACGAACTTGAAGTATTTATTTGTATTTTATGTTATGGTGAGCAGGCACAATTAAGTGGGCTTTGGTTTTTATTGTTACAATTATATCAGTGTATAAAATAGTGTGGATCTAAAAAAAACGAATTATCTGCTTGTTTTTTAAGTTTGGAAAAACAATGTAAATCGTGTTTTAGACTAATAGGAAAAACACAAGTAAATATGATTAGAAAGAGATAAATATATATTTCGCGTTTGATGTCGTTAATACTATTAAGTATAACAAAACTTCCAATACCGTAGTAGTTCTTAGTACAACACAATATTTGTAGAAATAAACTAAAATCGTTTTATCATTAACTAATTATTCTTACGAATGCCATCAAAGAGGTTCAATTAAAATTACGAAAGCAATAACAATTAATAAACGGGCAATAAATGTTCCCAATACAAACACGAATATTAAAATTATATACATCGGTGGTTGTCACCACGGTCATGTCTGTCCGCGGGTGGTAATTCATCCAGCTGAGTTCTTTGCGACGGCGATACACCGCTCGTGAATCGAACTTATTATCGTTTCATATAACATACGGGGGATTTATTTTATAACAGTTTGTTTGCTTTGATGAATGACAATGAAATATTTGGTCTAAATGTGTCCGTTAGAAGATTATGATTACATTACGAAATCTCCAAAATGTCTTAATTGCAATAATAAGAATGTTATTAACTGTATGGACTTCTTGTTCACTATATACGATAAGTACTACGATTCTATGTCTCCATTTTTTCTGTGTTATTTTTGTATATTTTTATGTCGTGAAATATTTGTATTTAATTTGAAAGTTGTCGATCAAAATAATCTGAAAATACAAGAAGTGATTTAAAATATAAAAATTTTAATGTCGATATCCTGCAAAGTTTCAAGTGATTGTTGAATTGATTGAAACTCTACACATTATAAAGAAAATAATTGCCTTTACTATTGTTAGGAGATAAAGTTGGTTTGTAGCAAATGTTATTCAAAAACTTAAATACGACAAGGTAACCCAATTTTGTTGGTAAAGTATCTTACCCGCATAATATTAAAATTGTTTTTAAATGTATAAGGTGACACGTAAAATATTCTTATTATAAGTATTTCTTATTAGACACGCTAAATAGTTTATTGATTTAAGAAACTGAATAACAAGTAATAGGCATTTGAGAGAGAATACATAGAATTGGTCTCTTATTTTATTTCCAAGGCCAAAACAGATCAATAGCGTAACTTGTCAAGATGGCTGGAGTATTTCTTCTTCCATCAAGTGGATCCCATGCTCTCTCTTCCTCTCTCATAAAAAATAGCATATAGGAGCTTAGGCTGTATGAATGTAATAAGAGTCATCATCAAAGGGATATTAAAGGTGTTCTCCGTGTCGACATACCGTGTTGGTTTAGCGATGAGCCTCCACCCAGCGGGGTCTCCGGTCGCCGCTTTTATCCCTTTTTTATTCCTTTGTTTATTTTTTTATCCCTTTTATCCGCCACAAAGGCCGGCGACGCACTCTTGTCTCATCGTTAATGATTTTTACGTATTATTAATTGTTTCGACGATTGAAAAATGATTTTGAGAACACGTGTCGATGCGCTTTTGTTATTGATTTCCTTTCGGCTTTTAATGGAGCTTTTGATAACGTCGCCAATGCTCGATATTTCATTAATATGTTTTAGATTGAATTTCATTTATATAATATCGATTTTTGATTTTAAACCTCTCTTGCAAATGGGTTAAATCAGAAAAGTATATGACTGTCGATGATAGGCCGGATTTTAGATGTGCTCAAAAGTATGAATAAAACTTTTTTCTTTTTTTATTCGCTAGCACATTAAATTTATCGAAAAAAATTATAAGATATTTTTTTTCCGCAGTCCGGTTTACAGAATAAGGGATAGAGTACAGAGTACAGTAGGTACTCTATTTCATGCTTACGAATAAAATCTTTACCCATTTTCGTTATTCATAATCTACTATAGTATGGATAGATAGATATGCCATTTTGTAAATGATTATAGGGCGACATCTTAAATTAAATTATAATTGTTTTATTTTGTAATTGCAATAAATATATCAAATAAGTTTAACGTTAAAATATCTTCAAGTCTATTGACCGTTCATGTCTTTTATATAATTTGTAACAATATTCGCGTAAACTAAGAACAGTTTTAATATAATACAACAAAACCAAAACTTTAACTCTTAATTTACCGAATTAGTAAATCGACTGAAATTTAGTGACCTGGCCTAAGTGCTATCGTAATTTCCTGGCCATGATATATGAGTGACGGTAATAGGGGGGCGTAATGGGTACAATGTTTTGGGACGTCCCAGCCATTTCGGTTTGAAATAAATTAAATAAAATCGCCTCTAATAATTAAGTTTCGTTTATGATTAATGCTGAGATTAGTTCCGAGAAGATGACAATGAGACGATTACCTATAATTTAATGGAATAGTTAAAGAGTAGACAAAACAGTTGTAATTTCTTTGAATCAAACGGCTAAGCCAATTTTGATATGATTAAGCAACAAAGTAGTTAGGGAATTCGCTCCGAATAAATGATATTTTAATCACAAAAATCGTACTCGTGCTAGACGAAGAATCTTAATAGTTTTTTTTTTCTCAACGATTTTTGGATACTTTTACTAGTAACATAGTAAAAACAAATATTTTAACACTGTATGTAGTTTAAATAAAACACTTAAAGCATTCGATCCGACATCTCGCAAAGCCACCGAAACGTTAACGTAAATAATTTGTAAATGAGTTTAAATAATTTCGCCTTTTCAACCGTTAAAAGAGTTTTATTTAGCTACGTAATAATGTTATATATATATTAAATTTATATACTCAGTACCACATCTAATACATAATCAACTCCTGCGCACATAACAATTTAGTCGATAAAAGAGCATCTGGCAGATATTAATCTTTGGTTAAAGGTCGGCGAGGCGGGATAGGCGAAACATCAAGGATTTTAATTATCTTCAGGACATCATTAACCATAAATCGAATAACGCACACATACGAAAGTGACCGCCTCCGTGGCTGAGTTTGGGCGAGAGATCGTGGCTTCTATTCCTTGGAAAAAAAGATATATTTAAATTTAACTAACTGTTTTGACGTTCATAAGTGTACTAAGCTACCTACATGAATAAATGATTTTTGATTTGGTTTGATTTCGGTACAAAACCTAACCTAAAACCTAAAAGTTTTAAAACATGTCAGTTATACGTAACACTAGTTAACCATATACCTACCTACTTACGAGTAATATAGTTATTATTTGTAGTGTCGAGCAACTGAATAAATTTCTTACACTGTGCTTTCGGTATGTGATCGTAAAGTGCTCTGTGACCAATTAGCTAATTATACGATTGCATATAAATGACATTGGATAGCTATCACAGTAAAACTTTATGACTCGTCCGATCCCCAGGCTTACTTTTATGACCTCAAGGAGTCATCTCAAAGCAGACAAAATGTAGGGAACGACAGAACCTGTGACGAATTAATACGCGATTAATACATTATTTTGAATTTATCGCTTTTGATGAGAAATACGGCTAAGCTTAAGTCGGACGTATATATATGGGTTCCGTAACGTTTTGGTACGTATTTCAACTAATTCATAATTTGGAAATAACGCGTAATAAATTAAAATATAATAATTAAATTTAATGAATATATGTTTTTTCTTTAGTCATCCTTATTTTATTATTATATATTATGTATAAAAAATGAGAAATACAATAACTTAGAAATAATGAAAATATAAAAATGAAAAACTTTTCAAATTACAAACATAAACTTAGAATAAGATCCTTAGATTGTGTCTTTACTACACAACATACATAGTAAAGGTAAGTTTTCGTCTTATTTTGTACAGTCCAAAATAAGTATATAATTTGTGTCTCTCAATTACGTAGTTTAAAAAACGAATAACTAAAATTTAGAAAAATACTAGGTAAGTAGGAATTTCCTAAATACAACAAAAAGTAAGCCATTCCGTAGTTTTCGTCTCATTTTGAACAGTCTAAAAAAGACTGATTATAATTCGAGCTCTATCATTATAGTAGATAAAAACACATATGTACGTATTTTTTTAACTACTCCCTTAACAAACTTACGAGTACGAAGATTCCTTATTTAGTTAACGTAACGTAATATAGACGAAACTGTATCTGTTATCGCTGACCTCTTCCGCTGATCTGTAAATGTTGCCCTAAAGACACAGAGACGCGTGTCAACGTATCTAATCTTGACACTTCTTAGAAATTATTGACGCACATTATCGCTTGACAGACGTCTA
Organism: Leptosia nina; assembly: GCA_963661955.1. Taxonomy (NCBI): domain Eukaryota; kingdom Metazoa; phylum Arthropoda; class Insecta; order Lepidoptera; family Pieridae; genus Leptosia; species Leptosia nina. Next base: position 5,488,982 of record CAVLEF010000003.1, read on the forward strand.
ATTGGCATAGAAGAGCAGAATAACGCTTTTTCTTACGCCGCTTTTGGTTTAAAATAAAAGCTTTACAGTTTTAAAACTTCAATATTTTTCACTTGGTATTGCAGTACAGCGCTGTGGAGGCCGTGTTCAAATCCTGCCCGAGTCGTAATTTTTTTTCAATTAAGAATCGAGGTTTACAGTGTATTGTAACTAAGTGACGTTTGACGCGTTTGTTGGAAAAATGTTAGCAATGTAAGGCCAATAATCAATGGTTTGTGGGTCTTTCCCCAATGTACTGGTGATGCTCGCGATGGATTATTATGGGTTGTAGGGATATTATAATTCCGTACGTAAAACACTATCCATAAATGAAAATGCCGTGAAATTTCGGCTTCAGTCTGAAGATTTCCGAATATCCAAAATAGGCCGACACCGCTTCTTGTTTAGATGACCTACGGCTGATGAACTCCGTGACTTGCAGTGTTGCCTGCAAACATGCATTTAAGTTTGTAGTAACAATAAAAAAACACTTTTACGTTTAAAACACATAATACACAAGTAAGAATTTAAAATGGCGTTTCGGATGCAGAAGCAACCTGGTCACCGGTTTTAATTGTTCAATGAAACACTATAGACGGTCTAAAACGTGAAAAGCTGTGATCATGAAAGGACTAACCACGTTTACTGCAAAGCATTTAAAATGTAAGATCTAACACTTTTCACATTTTATATCTCTAATCGTTTTTTATTTAAGTGTTGTTTTTTCAGCGATTTTCATAGAATTTTGAAACTTCTCTTCTTCAAAAGTTCAATCCGAATTTAAGCTCATCCCTAGTATTAATATACCTATCATGTGTACCTTTTCTATATGGCAGAGGATGTACCTACATTGTACAATGAGTGCGGTGTCCTTTATCGTGTCATCAGAAATGGTTCTATAGAATCCATTGTACATACATACGAACATTGGAAAAACACGATGGCTGAATAGAAACATAATACACATCCTTTTGACAAAGCACCTAATTGGATTACCCAGCATTTAATACGTTAGAGAACCCTAAAATTTCAACCTTACCTAGCCTCTGAGAAGAGGAACTTTCGACTTTATTATGTAGTGTTAAGGGCCAAATTACGGTATTGGGTTTATTTATCCCAGCTAGCTGAGGACAAAAAAATATCACTCGAAAAGATGTCATATTAACAAACATGTCAATCATATTTTTATTATGGCATTGTATGTTCAGTTGCGTAAGTTTTTTCCAAAATTCACGCTCGGATTGCGAATGGAGGCTTTTGTGTAGCACGAAACATTCAGAATGGAAATATGCGATCATACGCGTTATTAAATATACAAGTTATTGTAATTTTGCGATGTAATTCTGTGGTTTAAATTATTATTTTTGGAATTTAATCTATTTATTTAACGAGGCAAACTATAAGTGGTAGATGTGAATGATGGTAATAATTTATTATCAATTGAACAGTCTACTTCCTGTGTTAGTCATAAACTAGTGAAGCTCACATTTTGCGTATGTTCGTTTAAACGTAGTTCAATCTCAGGAACAACTAAATTGAAAAAAATATTTAGCAAAGAAACAGCGAAACAAGTGGAATAAACGGGGAAAATTATTCGTCTTTGATCTGCGGAAACGGTTTATATAACCAAAACAAAAATGCATGGAAGAGTGATCTCTCTTTAATATCAAAATTATTTGCAATTTAATGTTATTAATTACAGACCAATTATTTGTTAGATTTGTATTAACATATTAAATTAAAAAGAACAAAACAATACCGGTTCAGCCGGTGTATAATTTTTATATATTTTTAATGATACTAAAAACGTCTGGGTAGATTAACAGGAAGGTATAAGTTGGTATTATATGGATATTTTTTTCCTGTTTTACAGGTATAAGAAATAAAAAAATGCCTTTTTTCTGAATTAAGAAAACGGGTCATTAGGAAATTTGGTCATTGACTCTCTAGATCTAGATCAGAATATAGGACTATAGGTTTTACTTTTAGCAATCCAAAATCTGAGTATATTTATTAATGTAGTTTATAATATATTTTTAATTTTAACATTTGGTTTAGACCAAAAAAAACCTATTTGATGATTAATAATCTTGTTGGACTTAAAAAATGAAAAAGCAAAAATCTTTTGCCCGTGGGCATCCAAGCAACAGCCTCTGAGGCAATAATTGCACCAGCATGCCATTGTGAAACGCTGACGAAGATCTAAACGATAGTATGACCTCGTATCCCTTCGCGGTGTACCGTCAAGTGATCCTGCATTGTCTTGCAATTACCACGTTTCACAAAATTCGGCGGACAGCATACCGTGACCCCTCCTCCAGCAGAATCACCATAAAGGCAGCCTTCATTCGACAATTAGACACGGCTCTGCTGAAGTGGTAGACAATTAGTACTGTGTTGATATTACGGAGTGCTGCTAATATTGTGTTTTTTGTTTTTGATTCTCGGTGTAATGTTGGAACAAAGGGGTCGTTGTAGGTAGTGAAATTCAATCGTACGCGACATCGCCGCTTGGGGAGAGCGGGCTTGCGTGGACAAACTTGGTAATCTCAAGAATGATACATTACTCGGTGTCTACTACAAGATGTGAAAGTATTATAGTTGAAAGTATTAGCCTAATAAATTTTATATATAATTTTTACTCTATGTTTTATTTACATAATATAAATATAAGGTGTATGTATGGTTAAAAAATTACGCATCAATTTTAATAAAATAAAATAACTTTGTGATATTGAATTGGTCATTTGGTGTGTTTTTGAATATATTGAACCGATGTTACATATCGTTAGTTAATAATTAACTCCGAAATAGTAAGAAAATAAAAAGATAATAAAATAAGTGTATGTAATATATGTATTAACTTCTCAGGAAAAATCACCTGTAGCTAAATGGTTAAATGGGTGGTCTAGCATTGCGTTAAATGCGAGAAGTTTTAATGCCAGGTAAACAATACATCGTTTTATTTAAATGTGTACTACTCGCGTAAACTATAGACAGTATCTAAGAGTCTACGTTATCTCAATGGCGTTATTTAAAATGTCGATATTATCTGTTAAAGGTTCCTATATATAAGTAGGTATTCTATGTTTAGGAAAGCGGTTAGTTCCACCGACCCCTGCCTCCTCAAAATACAAGGGCTCGTTGTACGCGACAAGGCGGCTTTGTACGACGCTAATCACTTTCACGTGCCGCTGTCCCTTCACTGAGCCATTGCGCCTGCGCCGCAGTCTGCACTTCCTCAAACTGCATGTGTCATGCCACTTATCTTCGCTTCTACTACCAGGGTTTCTTCAATATGCACTCATAATTCTGAATTTCATTAATATTATGTCAATTTCGAAGTAAGCAAAGCATTTGTAGCTACATATATACTTAGTAATATTAGTTTAAAATGCATTTTTATTTTATTTTAAAAGGAGTGCAGCGAGTTTCTTGTTTCATCTTCTCGCTCGTTCTACGGCCTTATTTGGAGAACTGGTAGTAAATTAGGTTATTTAGTTTTGTGACGTTCATAAGTGTACCAAGTTACGTACGTTTTCACACGTACGTTTTTCCACGTGTTCCACCGTCTCTTAGCTTCTATTGGTCGCATCGTGATGTTTCATAAACAATAGCCCGCCTCGATAAAGGGTCTAACCAATACAAAAATAGTTTTTTCAATTCGAACCAGTGGTTCCTGAGATTGACGCGTCCAAACAAACAAACTCTTCAGCTTTATAGTATTAGTATAGATTAGTACATTTGGATATCCACAAAGCCAATTTGTCGATAGAAAAATGATACCAATTACAGTCCTAGTAATTATTCAATCACATTACATTACCCCGTGGTCTAGCCTAGTTCATAATTATCATTCCGATGCAAAAATTTCCATATATCATGTCTGAGCAGCATTCCTGGAGTAAACACGGGCAATAATAGCGCAATAGTGATGTTCACAATAATACGCTACCCGTTCCCATCACTGCTCGGGAGACAACGTCCCTACGCACAGATTATAATATATATACAGATACTGTTACCAATTAATAATTTAGAGTTGTCCTAGGTTTGCCAGACCTCGAAAGAGATTTTCCTCCCTGTGATTTGTGAATAAGAAAGACGATCTGTAGTTTACACGTTTAAATAAAACACTTTAACGGTTTAAAACGTAATGTTTTTAAGTATGGCCCGATGTTTCGGATGTCTGAAACTTGGTGTTTTATTTAAGTAAATAAAAACGGTCATTATATCTTGTTTAAAATATTTTTAATCTGTGCTTATCCGAATACAGATCTGAAAGGAAATATTTGATCTTTTTTTGCCTATAATCAGTTAGAACTGCATAGCTCAATTGTACCATTATAATCATGGTATTATGCATACAACGGAACTGTCAAATAAATTTCATTAAACAACGTGAATAATAACTAACTTTAATAGATCAATAAAACAGACGCACAAATGTGTCCCATCGACTACAAAACGGCTACAGAAGTACATTCAAGTGTATATTTATCAAAGAAAAAGGTAACCATTTGGCGGAATTTTAGAATTGTTTAAACAATGTTTAAAAGTCAATTTTATACTATCTACCATATCTGAAAGAATTACTCTACAAAGCTATTCAAGACGTAAATAAGAGTAGACAAAGCGAGCACGCAAAAGGAAGAGTCGCATAAAAAGTAGCTGTCAGGTCGGTCACGAGTGCGGGTAAGTGCACGTTGCTGACGGTACCTCGTGGGATATGAGACACTGGCAATTTTGTAGTTCGTACTTATTTGTGGCGTAATTATGCGTCATAAAGGCATACTGAGTTATTTTGTGCGCGAGAACTATGTATGATACGTTTAATTCTAGAAGGGCGGTTAAAATAACCCGGATTTATATAATAAACAATGCAGGTCAAAGTTATTTAATAAGAATTGTCAATATTGTTGTCTTTTTTTATGTTTTGTCCATATTGGTCCTGTTGCGAAGTTCATACTATATATCGCTAATCTCAACAAGTAACAACTATAGGTTCGAATTGAAAAAATCCTCTTGTGTTAGTTAGAGCACTTATCGAGGAGGCTATAGGGTAAAAAACATTATGCTGCGACTATTAAGAACGAAGGAATGGTGGGAAATGTGGAAAAAGCGAGGAAAATAATCTTTGATGGTTTCGAAATTGTGAACATGGTTGAAGTTCTCCAAAATAAATAAATAAAATTCCTCTTTAAAAATAAAAAAAACACGGCAGTACAATCTTCTAAGATTAAATAAAAAAACCGTTAGTCTGGTAATAATGTTTCATCGAAATAGTTCAAATAGCAAAAGAGCGTTTAGCAGGTCAGCTAGTTTGTTATATACCTACTGTCTGTAATTTACGCGAGTACTGCACAATTAAATAAACACTTTAACGGTTTAAAACGCGACCTATATTAGTTAATCTTATTTAAAATAATTCTTCTAGACTACCCCATAGGTAGTCTTCTGCTGTGAAGCATCCGGAACGTCGGGCCGTAGTTAAAATAATTTGAAATAGGACTAGAATGTCTGTCATCATCGAATACTTCAGAGTAATAGAAAGTCCGTGACGTAATACACGGTACAATTAGTTACCAAAAACACTGATGACATTTTGATGTGAACCGTACATTTGTGTACACTTATTGCTTCGCAGCGGGTAACGCCAGCAACGGCGTGTTTGTACAACGATTCTATTTAACTAGATGTGGCATTCAGCTACAAAAAACTCTCGTTATTTATTTAATTAATTAGAAATACAGAAGTCTCTTCGAGAAAATATCCAACAGAAGTTACGTTTCTCTTTCTTTGGATTACATTTAAATAGACTAATTTAAAACAATGATGCTTATTTGTTTTAGTAACTTAATTTAAAAAAATATTCAAATGTAGACAGTAGATACTGCATTTTCTATAGGTACGCGTAACTAGTATATTTATATCGCGTTAAAACCGATTAAAGCATTTCGTAAATCGAAGCTTTCCACTGGTTGTCGGTCTACATGTTCAATAAGACAAATGCAATTATGTCGGTTCCGAATTCTTTAAGTCAAACGTCAAACCCAATATAGGCAAAAAGTGACGCGACCAATGCGCCTTCGATCGCTGCGATAATTTTTCAACACACCATCTACTTATTACGATCTTAGGCAGCGTATTAACAAACCTAGCTTTTTGCTATACAATCAAAAACCGACCTTAAAGTTATTGAAACATAGTTCAAATTCAAATACACGAAAGGTGAAACACATTTTGTATATGCCAAGGGAAATTACCACTTATTCTAAAGCAGTAAAGTTGAATTTCGTAGATCCAAAAGCGTTGACTTCAAATAGACATTGGTCAAAGAATCGTGACTGGACAGTCCCTAGCACCTGATGTTGTTCAACGCACATAAATACAAAATACGTTTGAAACCGTTTTAATATTAATTTGTGAAAGTAGTCTCCGTTTTGAGATGGTTATTGAGTGGCCATTTTGATGATGTACGACTGGCTAACACATGAACCTGTCAATTATGATTCAACTAATGAAATGTCTGCCACAATTTCTATTGTTTTTGGTGAGTTATCTATCGTTATGTTTAGAATACATTTAGACATTCACATAACTAACTTACCTATAAAATAATACATAAAAAAAACGCGTGTTTTAAGTTAAGTTTTTAAAAGCATTATAAAGCAAAGGTTGCTTTTTAAAATAACAGCAGTGGTCTCGGGGGGAAGTTTTATCGACTTGAACCGTGTAAAGTGATGTATTTAAATGTTTAATACTCGCGTCAACTAGAGACACTTAATATAATACATTTTTGTAACAAAAGAATTTATTACGGTTTTGTATTAGATTTAATGTTACTATGTAAAAAAGGTGCTGTGTTCGCAATAAGCCAAGTTGTTGGTCTGGTATATTTGAATAATTAAAAAAAAATAACGTTATTTAACTAATAGTTTAACAATAAATTGCGCGAGAGGTCTTGGGTCCGATTCCCGCGAAAACTATAAATTATTTCGGTATGGTAAGGCACTGAAGTATTTTAACAACTTGCCTGTAAATTTAACCGATCAGTGAAATGGACCCAGACGTATTCACCCCATGCCCCACAAAAGTAAATGGAATTTCACTTTGAACTACAACTGGTATGCCGTAGTAACTTTATCAACATTTTTACTGTTTGTTACAGACATCTAATCTTAACCCTTAATTTGTTTATTTTAACTTCGTCCAACTAGAGTACAACGTTAACTACTCAAATGTTTTATTTTTATTGGCCTTATTGAAAATACTTTTTTTCATCGTTTTTAAAACACTTACAACCTTTTTTAATTGTCGCGTCTAACATTTTTGAAAGTAGAACGTACGAACGTCAAACAACGTCACTTGTCATGTCTCACCGGGACCCACGGGGATCACGTCAAACGTCACAAATAGTAAAATTTCATCTCAGCACGATATATTCAAATATCTGTCTGTATGTCATTCGATACAGACACGACTGACGTCTTTATGTAGATGGGTATTTCCATAACGGCGTAAGTACACGCCAGGAAGACTTTGGAAAATGAAACTTATTATTATTAGGAAGAGAGTTGTTTATCGTTTGGGTGTTTCTCTTTAGGATACCACAAAGAAATTCGTCAAATGACTATCAGTCACCGTTGCCGTCATGCGACGGCATAACCCTACTAAATTATATAGACGTTTGCGTATTCAAATGCTTTAATACAATGAATAAACTAAATATTTAATCTAATATTATTATTTAAGGAAAATAATTATCTTTAAAAACTTAAACTTTGATAAGAGAGCTTACCTACCAACTTAACAGATATTTAAATATGTGAGTTAATCTCAATAAACAGACCGCATGAACGTTGAACCTCAATGATAAATAAATTTCGCCGTTTTTTCCACATTTCCATATTTCTTCGCTCTTTATCGTTTACGTTTCATATCCTAAAACCATCCTCGATAGATGCTCCAACCAACACAAACAAAATAATCAATTAGAACCAGTAGTTCCTTAGATTATCGCGATCAAACAAACGAACTCTTCATTTTAATAATAGTAGTATAGATAAATAATTCTTATTAAAGTAATTTCGCTAAAAAAAATAATATTCTTAAACGCATGTAGAATTAACAAAGAATGTTTCACAAGAAAAAAAAATGAAATTAAATCTCTTATTATTATTAACGCAAGTGTGTTCCCAGCATAATATTTATCTGTGGCAAGGGCCTTTGTCGGGAGGTCTTCTCGGAACCGGCGTCAAAATGCTTCAAATCGGTCAAGTATGATGACTTCTTGTTAGCAAGTGTACTGTCACAAGATAATGGCCCGATCCCTTTGTGAGCGTGACGCGACGCCTCACCTCTTGAGATGACCTGTGGAAACACTCTTTTTTTGTAGACCGCACCTCTATAATAAATTATACCTCAGCGATTGGTGTAATTGAGAGATTCGAAGAAAATAAAGATATTGTACCTCGATTTTATTCCAGAGTTCATAGCTCATACTCCTGGCATAGCGTTAAATACTAGTTCTGGTGGTTCTGGGTTCAAATCCCCTAGAAACGATAAAATGTTTCGGTCTGATAGTGCACACTTTAAACCTGAATCCATCTTTAGAATGCTTGTGCCACCATTTTCCAAATAAGAATTCAATTTTTAATTCCAATAATATTTAGAAGTTTAATACCTAATACATATTTTTTATTTCTTAATAAAATATTTCTGAATATTGTTCGTATATAGACTAATATAAATTGAAACAGTACATCGATTGACATAGTACGCTGTTATCCCGTTCGACTCTCGCCTATCAATACAAAACTATTAGAGTTGCCAGTTTCTCGCCGCACTAATTTCAAAAGCAATGTTTGCCCATAATAGGCATCTTTTAAGATACTTACTATAAATAATCGCACGAATAGATCGTTAGCCCATAAATCATCAAAGGCACGTCCGAGCACACTGTGAAAGTAACACTAACATTTGACATTCCGTCAAATTATCGAGACGTTTTCTCACACCGATCGAGTACAAATCACTGGTTAAAGTAGTTGGGGCCGGTCGTTACGTGTTCGTTAGTAATTCTAGTTCTATGGTAATACGTGATCCTAGTCTGTGGTTTAAGATGGTTTTGAATACAGGATCTGTGACTATTAAAATATCTCTGTCACTACTATTGTAATGAGCAAGCTTTTTAGTTTAATAAAAAAAAGTATCTATCTCTATTACATAAGGATTAAGAATAAGTGTTAATGCGCGGACGCATTTCTATGGTCGTTATACTAACGTCGCGTTATTGATGCATTAATGGTAGCAATTATAATTTAAATGGTTCGAAATCACCATTAGCCAACAGTGCGGGGTTTACGATTACAAATTTTTACAAATACAAATATTCTTTATTGTCACAGAACAAAACAACAAAAAAATATATTTAAAAATTGATTGAAATTAAGGTCAAACGGCGACTTTATAGCTAAATTGTCTCTTCAAAGCAAACGTGGACGAAATGAAAATTTTGTTATAATAAAGGATTGCCTGACAGCAGAAAAAGGACTTAACCTCCTTACTAAAAGTAATAATAAACAATAATACAAAATGAGCTTACCCTAAAAATCATTAATAACTATCTTAACTAAGTTACTCAATTAGGCATAAATAGTGGGACTTGACAAGATTCTTGAAGGAAGCGAGATTCTGGGTTTTTCTTATATTAGAAGATTTTTTCTTATATTTTATAATTTTTCTGATACTCTTTAGAATTCACATGGATATTAAATGCGTGGTAGGAATATCGATATTCCGTCTGGGTCCCAAACACCGTTCACAGATGAAAAAGTTTAATCGGCTTTTTATCCTCGGTTTTAGTCTATGGAAGCCAATATAGGTCGACAACATATCTTGCTGCGATTTTCTCAATCAATAAAATTAATCTTGTCTATCTTCCTATATCATAAAAAAATCTGTAACATTCAGGCAAGCAATCTTTTTCGTCTCATTAATTACAAAAGCATTATTTTTTCTTTATTGGGTCTATTAGGAGTCTAACCTACTTGGGGGACTTTCTAGTATCGATTCCAGACAATAACATTCCTAGCTAAACTACAGGCGATAAGCCTTTACGTTGTAAATGGCTCACACATTCCATCTAAAACGATCCTATCTCAACACTTTCGAGTCAGAGAGTAATAGCATTTTGTGGTCGAGTTAATTTTTAGAAAAATCGCTGAAATCGTTGGTAATCTTGTGAAAGCTAATCCTGCGAATTGCTAGCTCAATCGACACAAGAATGGCAACACAATATTGCACTTGGGAATAAGAAAGTCATGATCATATAAATAAAAGAAGATGCGGTTTAGAACTGGTTCTAAATATATTTTACACAGTCGCAATATACATAACTAGCTGTGACCGCGACTTCGTCCGCGTGCAATCGATATTTAGGGCATCATATTTACTTTTGCAAACAGCCTCTTTTATTAACTATAGTGCTACCCACGACGGGCGCGGCGTCCCATCGTTGTTGCCAGTTAATCTTAAAAAATAGACATATATCGTCGCGGACGTTTTTATAAATTATTGTAAGAAGAATTTATTCTTTCATACATAGTTTTTTGGTTTCTTGAATCGTTTTCTTGCGTTTCTCTCCGTTCCAACAATCGGTAATAGTTATATGGAAATTTCATTTCCGTTACGAACCTCCGTCCACAGATGAAAAAAAAGTTAGCCGCCATGTGTATTAAAATAATGCTTAAATACTGCAATGTTCAATTACTTAACAAATACAAGATAAAATGTAAAATTAAGAACAGAAGAAGTTAAGTACTGACGACAATGATCAATGTTATCATCATCACTAGTCGTTTTCAAAGTTCAACAGTTTTTTTTCAGGTGTCTATAGAATCAGAATGGGAATTAGGTACTTATCTTAAAGTCCAAAATAAATTGAAAAAAAAAATTGACTCGGGGAGGACTTAAACCGGCATCGTCAGCGTTCCGTGCTGTTGCTCTAACCAATTCTTCTACTGAGTCACTCGGCACTTGACTTAAATTTTAGATATGTTTTCAATTACTTATCTTTTTACTCGTTTTCTTCTACGCAATTCTCATCCAGCTAGGTATAGCCTAATCAATTTAGATATAAGATGCAATTTGTGCGATGAAATAAGAAAATGGCCATTCCACGCAACCGTATTCCGCAATCAGATACGTAATGAGGACGCGTACGTGTCGCAATCCCGTGACGTCATCTCGTGACGCGCGTACGCAATTGCCACCGCGATCGTACAATCAGGATGGCCACTTTTCTCCGCGATTGTACATTACTGGTAAGTGCATTGTTGCGTTTTATAGCGTGATTGGATATGGCTAACTCCATATCTGTTCCCACATAGTCAATCTGTACTATTCTTGCTTTATACTGCTGGGTATTGTTGAAAACTATTTTTAGGTAGGTAACAGGCTTTAACGAGTTAAAACGCGAAATGTATTAGTTAAACTACTCTTTAGTCTCCATGTGACTACGGTTTTAGCAAAGTATCCGAAATTTCGTAGTTAAAAAAAGTACTTAATTTGTAAAGTTTAACTAGTTCGTTTTAAGCCATTCATTGTATTCGCTGTGTACGCAACGGAAGCCCTAAAATAATAACAATTTTCCTCGTTATTTCCAGATATTCACCGATTCTTCGCCCTATTAGTCACAGCGTTATGTTTTATAGTCTAAAGTCTTCTAGATAAATGATCCAAGATTTTTTAAAATTCGTTCAATAGTTCTTGATTTAAGCACGTTTATATAAACAAACTCTAAGTAATAATAAGTATAGATTATGAAAAATTATCCGGGAGTAAACCCAGGTCCTCACGTCCTTATTTAATAGTAATATGCTAGGAAACGCGTAAGTATCTAGCAAGGCAGTTAAAATTATGATAAAATTGATTAATATTACAAAATAATAATAATTCTCATGCAATATAAATCCTAAGACATATTGTATTGCTATGGTTATTACCATTTGCTTATATATGCATAGATATTAAAACCAGTACGAAAGCAATAAACTACACACGGAAAACCATGACAACAAAGCCGAAACGAAATTGGGCAAAACAATTTCCATATTGTCATCGCTCCTCTGTGATCAGCGAAGCGTGAAACCCTTTAAGCTAATAGTCGGTTGCCTGCGGCAGGACAGCTTTGACTTTTAATCAGTCTGCAAATATTTAGGCAGCCGACTGCGTATCGAGGAGGCCTGTGCAATTGTATTAGACCACTGATTCCGCTATTTGTTTACGCGTGGTTGAGCTGATCTGTCACTGTTGCTATTTGAATATTGACCCCGCTTGAATCCGGGGAATTACCTATTTGTTTACTTAAAGAAAGCCAACGAAACATTGTATACGTCTTGTGAAAAAGATATGATTAAACACATTTTTACACCTCTCGCTGGTGTCATGGTAGTGGCTAAAATAATCATCAGTCGTGGGTTCCCCACCTTCTAAAATGTGTGGTAGGAATCTCTTAATTATGTCTGTATCACGAACCAACATCCACAGATACAAAAGCCGTCAAGTTTAATCGCGTTTAAGTCTGTGGGTTTCCGAATATCCAAAGCCATAAGTCGATAGCGCATCTTGTTGAGATGTTATATGAGTGCAGTATTTCACTATCTATAAAATTAATCTTATGCTTGAGTGTCTAACATAGAAAAGATATTTATAAACTACTAGCCCTAACATTTAGGGGGATGAAATAGATGTTGACCGATTCTCATAGATACCGGATAAGGAAAAAAAAATTCATCAAAATCGGTCAAGCCGTTTTGGAGGAGTATGGCAACGAAAACTGTGACACGAGAATTTTATGTATTAGATAAGAAGTCTATATAATATTCTGAGAAATATAATGTACGTAAAATCTAGTTTAAAAATATTTAGCCGCTGTTTTCAGGCAATTATCCTTAGAAGTCGTCGGTATAAAATTGTTATTCAATTTAAAATGACGCGGCACTATACTTCACGTGCTCAAATATTGATGTTCTTCGTCCCAGAATCTAATTCCGCTAGTAATAAGGGTCGGTAATAGCTGAGCTCATTTCGCTTGGCACTCGTATTTGTCCACGTCTTCAGTGATTGACGCACGTACAGACAGCTATTATGTGTATACCAGCTATTATATGCGATTGATATATGTTTTTTAACGTCGCTACGAAAACAATGATTGATATGGAAGTAATGGTGGCAACCAAGATTATCCTAAAAAAATTGTGGACAATACAAAATATAATCTTACTGGATATGCCCGCTACTTAGTCCGCGTGGAATAGTTATTTTCTGGGAATCATATATCCTCAGCTAGACGACGTCTCATCGCGTCCTTCTTGCGAATTAATCTTAAGAGATAGAAATATACAGTCGCTGACATATTTCGAGATAATATAAAGAAAAATCATTCTTGAATACATACTTCGGTTTCTTGAATCATTTTCGCAGCGCTTGCAACGGAAGCCATCAAAGACGAATAATTGTCACGGTTTTTTTTGTGTTTTATAGCCTTAGGCCTTCGTCGATAAATGGTCTATTAAACATATTTTATTTAAAACCATAAGTTTCTCAGATAAACGCGTGTAAACAAAAAACTCTTTAGCTTTATAACATTAGTTTTAATCTGTGGATTTCTGAAAACAGATTAAAATTATTATTATGTCAACTTTTCTTTTAAATAACTCGCTTTTCTGTCCCTTTCTGTCATATATGAATAACGACGGCCACAAATAGAGAAAAAAAATATAACGATGTCAAATGTCAAATCGCTTTTCCCGCCAAAAAGAGCAAATTGTCAATTGGCACGGTTCGTTCAAGTAAAACAATGAACCAATTACCTTGTCCTCGCAAGTAATCCCATGTTAGGGGAGAAGTAATAAAAAGAACAATCCCTCGGGATACGCTTAAAGATTTTGGCACGAGGGGTAACGATACTTTGTTCTTTTAAGCGGTGTTTTTCAAATCTAATGCGACACGATCTTTTGTAAGCGGGACGTGTTAAGTTTTAAAACCCTCTTGTTAACACAGTAAGAATGTCATAGTTACATAAAAATGTATCAGTTGGCTTTTATGTCTAAATCCTTTTCAACATGTCTGGTCAGTGCCAAACCAGATAAGAAACAATTTATCATAATTCTAATATAGGTATATAAGAAGATAATTATTGTGTTTTGTTATTATTTTATAAATGTAGGATTTTAATTAATTGCTTTAACGGTATAAAACACAAAATATGCCAGTAAAATGACGGGCCGGTAGTAAAAACAATTTTAAATTAACTAATATATTTCGCGTTAAAACCTTTGAAGTGTTTTATTTCAATGTAAATATAAGTACTGTTATAATAATCTAAAACGATTTATGTAGTTATTATTTATATTTATAAAGATACAAAGTTTAAAAACTGGATGGGATTAGATTAGCTCCTGAATAATAAAAAACATCCGTTTGATCTAAATTGCCCAGTCAAAATCCACTTATTCAAACAATTGATAAATTAACAGAACTCCCTACTTGAAACATCTACCGTTTTCCGAGCAAAAAAAATAAGGGGAGATTATGCCCCGGGCGTATCTAGATGTGACAGATTAACAGGTAATTCCCCCAAATTGATATCTCCGGAGTTTTACCGTTTTTTTCCCTCGTTGAGATATTGTTCGTCACCGTCTTTTATTGGATGAGAAGAAATCTTTGACGTAAATTGTGTTACAAGCTTTTGTGGGGCAAGATGGGGGAACTTGAAATTTGTCGTTTAGGAAATTTCGATGTATTGACATAATTTTTTTTATGATAGAGCAGGACATAACCATCACTAAATGAACCTACGCTCGATCTATTTTGGCTTAGCATATTCGAAAATCCACAGATTTAAACCGAAACGTAAAGGTTAAGTCACGGATGTGTTGCTGACCAACCACACCATAGACAAAAGCCATATCTATTATGACAAAATAAGTAATTACATCTGTCTTAACACTGTAATTTTTTTTACTGTTCGTATGTATGTCGCAATGTAGCGTCTAATCATTGAACTGATTTTAATCAACCCAGATAACAAGCAGACCATGCAATCAGCTGCCTTAAAGAACGAAATGTTTTAAAATAGCATGTGAAGTTAAAGAACATAATATGATTAAGGATTTTAAATTCCGTTTTTTTGATGATAGATGAGGCAGACAAGCAAAATAAGCTGACGACTTAATTTGACTTTGGATATTCGGAATCGGAAAACCACAGACTGAAATGCGAAGAAACTTGACGGGTTTTTCATCCGTGGATAGTAATTTTTACATTCCTACCCATTCAATATGCAGATTATCAGACGAAATCCATGTTTCAGCAAAATTATAATTTGATTAGAAAAATGTTAGAGCCGGTGGGGATCGAAGCCACGACCCGTTGATTATAAGACATAGTTTGCTACCATTACACCAATGAGCCAAATGTTCTAGGGACTAGAGAAAAAAACATATTGACAATCCCAGCTATGTTTGAAAGTTCACGATTGTGCAAGTGGTTTGATGGATGTTCTCTTCAAGTGTCGATTCATGAGATGTGACGTAAGATATGTTAAATTAATTATCATTAATACGCGTCACTTCACTTTATTTTCGGTTAATGTTTGAGTCACGTTTTTTTTATTCTCTTCAAATGTTAAGGTAAAGCCTAAAAAATGTGCTTGAACTAAAAATATTAATAACTTTCGATGATAAGTATAATGTTTGAAAACTTTTATATTTTTCACAAAGATTGAAAGTAAAGTTGAATCCTGTAAATATACATAGTACTTTGATAATATGAGGCCGCTAGAGGCATAGTCGCCTAACTGCAAAATGTTAATCTACTAAAGCAGAGTGACCGAAAGTAGTTAACATAATTCGGGGAAACCCGTATCTCCCCGTGACCACGGCTGCTGCAAAGCATCCGAAATGTCGGGCCGAAGTAAAAAAAATCATTTTCAAATAAGTTTAACTAATATACCGCGTTTTAAACCGTTAAAGTGTTTATTTAAATATGTACTATTGGCGTAAACTATAGACAGTATTTAATTAAACAGTACAAATTCATTTTCGGCTAAGTTAATTGCGTCTTTTTTCTTTTTCCCTTCTTATTGACAATCATATTTATTGTTAGGCCACTTTGTCTCTAGCAGCCTTATTTCTTTACTGATACGCCGCAAGCTACCTTTTAACTTTTAACACTTAATTCATATCTTTGAGCAATATGCACAACAAGAGCAAAGAAAGGATAATTAAACGCGTATTTAAGTCTTGAGAAATAACCTCGGTAAAGCACCTAGGGCTCTACATTACATGCGTAGGCGCATCTCTGCGAAATTGGCTGAAGAACTATTTTCAACTCTGTGTCTGTGGAATAAAGTTTATAATATTCAGATATTAAGTCATTATTTTCATATTCTTTCAATGAAGAACTGTGCGACTTAAATTGACAAGTTGACATGATTGTTTTTAAATTAATGATGATGGATTTTGTGTTTTATTCCGTCGCCATATAGGTAAATTTTTGCTAAATAACTGGCGGAGAAACGTCCCTAGAAGTAAGGTTGATTTATGCTCAGGGCATCGTAATTGTACAAGTGTTATCTACAAATTTGATCTGTGTAAGTGAAATCTTAATTACCCCAATTTGTGTTTACGTAATTAAATAGTAAAGGTCAAAATTAAATGATTTTGTTAGTTTAATCTTGAAAAATAACTTCTTGAAAGTTAACTAATGTTTAATAATGGGGAGAATATTTTTAAATCTTTCACACCCAAACGACTTGTCCGATTTTAAAAAACAGGTTCATGTTTAAAACTTTATATATTGGACACTCGAATAATACACATAAATAAAACACTAACGGTTTAGAACGCGACAGATATTAGTTAAACTTATTTGACAATTATTGTGAGCATGGCTGCTGTAAAGCAACCGAAACGTCTGGCAGTAGTTAAAAGTAATTTTAAAATTAGTTTTATTTACAATATGAAGACAGTAAGTATTTTATTAGAGAAATAGTAAGCAATTAAAGTGTAGAGGGGGCAATAACCCTGTCATTTATACTTGTGGGAGTTTAGGACGAACACGTTTCTTTTTATGATCAATTTTATTTTCATGCAAGTAGCTGTGCCCGCCAAGCCTAAACCATTTGCTCTTTCCAGAATTCGAACCTAGAACCTATCCTTTTCTTTCTCGCTTCCATCAATCTCTTTTCGCTAGTATTCAGCTAGAGATAGGGCCGGAAAAGCTTATTATAACGCGGGTAACGTAAAATACATCAGTTGTTTATATTTTAGTTTTATTTACGAAGCTCCAACCATTATTGACTGGATATACTTAGCTCGTTAGTCCAATCGTGATTAATAGGAGTGTCTGGGTCACAGCTACCGGTTGAGGTTGTTAGGGGCATGGGAACCTCGTCATTTCTGGTTATAAATTAATATTGGTTTGCGATTAAGCTGACCGATTGGCTGAGTACAGTCTACGGAAGATGTAGCAAGGAATTAATGTTATGACGTAACTCAGTCGATAGAGCTAAGGAAACTAGATTGAGGGTAGCCAGTTCGTGTCCCATGTGGGGTGTTTATTATGGCCACTAAAACTGTCACTTAATTATTTGAAGGGGGATCCTCAATTGCATTGCTTACGTGATGTATTAATTCACTATAATAATGTATATTATGTATTATATGTACAGATAAAGAGTTTGTTTGAAAGCGCTAATCTCAGGAACCACTGGGTAGAATAAAAATATTGTGTTGGTTGGAGCAATGATCAAGGAAGGCCTTAGGCTATAAAACATCAGGCTGCAATCAATAGGAGCGAAGAACAGGAGGGAAATGTGAAAAAACGGGGAATATTATTCATTTTTGAGAGATTCCGTTGCGTTCGCTGCAAAAATCTCTTTCTTTCCTTTATTCTATTACTCTTTTAATGATCAAAAAAAATGTCTGCGCCAGGATATGACTCTTTTTTTAAGATTAACTCGCAGGAATAACGGGACAAAGTAGTGGATAACAGTTTAAAAGCTGTGGAGGTAGTTTGAAAAAAATTATATGATGCCAAAATAATTATTCCACGCGGACAAAGTCACACAGCCAGTATTATATAAAATAGTTGCGTTTCTTAATTATCTACAAAAATGTACGGATCATTTAAAACAATGTTGTCTACACGTCTTCGTCCACGGATTATATGCGTTTATGGTGGTCATGCATTGTCATTTCTTCTGGGAAGCCGCTTATTAGCGACTGTAAACGGATGACAGCTGTAACGAGGTAGCTTGTAGCTAATGAGATATTTACGACAGCAATCGCTATGGGCCTGTAAAGCGTTATATGGTCGTTGTATAGCTGAAACATAAGGGATACCATGAGAGGCTAATTAATTTGAGAATTAATGATGGCGGGGTTCTGTGATTTTTACAGTTCCTAATTGTTGTCTTTTGACGTAATTGGGGGTTTTCTTATGAGCGAAATATTCTGGCTATAAATTAGTATTGGTATAGTTAGTATTGGTATTAATAAATGTTATGACGCAGTGACTCAGTGGGAAGGAACGATATAATGAGGGTAGCCAGTTCAAGTCCCATGTGTAGATTTTATTATCTTTATTATGGCCACTATAAGTGTCCTATCAAGACACTTGATTTCTTGAAGTGGAATTCTCAATTGCTTTGGTTGCGTGATTTCCACTAAACGGTGCCTCTTGAAATGCAAACAGAATACCAATGTTTCGCTTTGTACTATATTACTTTAATTACGTAGAGATAAATTCAAAAACTAAAATGTAGGGGCACGTCGGGATTCAGACTCAGCCGAATGCTGCTTATCAGTCGGAGTATCAAGAAATCGATATCGGAATTCCAACTCCAAGATATCGCTGGAAGGACCCTGTGTAGACGGGCCTGCGCGAGCTCGGTGTGGCCGAATGGCTCTGTAGTTTCGGAGGCGAAGACTCACTTTAGGTCGCTGCGCCAACGGAGTAAGTAAGTATTAAAAAATATTGCACTACAGTAGGTAGGTATACATAGGTTATTTTTTTTATTTATTCTGATTAATCATTTTTATTTCCATGTTTCTATATCACACACTTATATATAGATAATTATACCTGTCTATGTTAAGGTGAAAGTATATTTGTCCTAGTGTTAAATACCCAAAAAAATAGAAAACACTTAAGATTTGGTAATCTCTAATTAACCAGGACTCCGGTTCAGTCTCTAGACATATTTATATATCTGTACATGTAATTGTATGATCCGTGTATGTGCAGTCGATGCTTGTAATTTGAATACATAATGCGTTACCTCCCGTGGTTATGTCGTCAGAGCTGAGTGACATTCGCCTCGGGCGAAGGTCCCGTATTTGATGCCTGTCATGTGCATCGCAAATGAAAATTGGCTTTCGGGACTAAAAGGTGATTATTAATAATACGGTTTGAGGTAAGTTCCATTCGAACGATGATGGAATTAAATTAAAGTGACAAATTGTAAAATTGACTTACACATAGGGAAGCTGGTACACTGGGAATATTATTTAAATGAAACACTTTTAACGGTTTTAAACGCGAATTAAATATCCAGTTCAAACTAGCTAAAACCTGCAAAAAATTTATAGTGTAGCTTTACTACTCACGATCAATTTAACGTATTTAGATAGGTAATAAAGTAAGTATTTATTCACTACAAATCCACTATGATGCGGCAATATGCTCTACCATTATTTTTGGATCTACATCTATTTTCTAATGTTGATTTACTAATTACAATTATTAAGGTAAATGAAATTTCAGTACATTCTCTACTGATTAAACATATTTAAAGACTAATTTTGTTTCATAAAATTAATGCAAAATTTTATTACATTTTTTCTATAAAAATCTTACAGTTAACTAATATATTTCCCGTTTTAAACCGGTAAAAGGCTTTTGTTTAAATATAATTATTTGCTAGTTTACAGTCGAAGGAGTGATATGTTGATTAAGAAGGTTAGCTTTTTCATGAATTGAAAATTCCCATCGGCTATTCCCATAATTTTAGCTATATTTAAAATATAAAAAGCTACTGGGTGGTAAGCAGATCAAGCCAAACCGCAACATCGATTTATGAAGGGTTTCTCGAAAATAAAACTCGATAAGCACGGATATCGTGTAAACAGATCGAGAATAGCCCCCTCAGTGGTGCGTTGACAATAACAGCTTCCAGTGTTTACGCGCGTTTATTATCGATGCCATAAAACGCTGCGTTTATTGGTACAGTGTGGGTGGTCCCTTAGCACATGGTGGAAACGAGATACTTTTCTTATTCATATCGGGTACTTATTTAATCGTCACTATCTTTAAAATTTTGCGGAACGGCTGATCTAACATACCTACTCCTTGCTACAGTCATGGGAAAATGACAATAAATAAAATAATACCTGTACGCTTCTTTTTTTAAATTGACACAGTATTTTTTTAAATTAGCCATTAAAATATTAATTACGATTCAAGTTCAAATTTCACTGTACTCAATAGATTTTTAAAAAGAAATCATTTAGGAACAGGAATCTGAAAATTACTTCTATAAGATTTTTTTAAAGTTAACAATTATTAATTAACTAGCTGAGTCACTGACTTTGTACGCGTAGAGTAATTGCTTTGGATATAAGTTTTTGTTTTTGCAAACCCCCTGTTCAACTCTATAAATTGGGCTGCTGCCACGTCGTCCGCGTCCTGTCGATCTTGCAAGTTAGTCGTCGACTTTTCTTTAGATCATTTAAAGAGGAATAATTTTTTTATACATATTTTTTGGGTATCTTGAACCGTTTTCGCAGCGTACGCCATCCCGCTGTTTCTTCGCTATTAGTATCGGCGCTATGTTATATAACCCTCCTCCATAAATATTCTAACTAACACAACAACTATTTTTCAATTCGAACCAGAGTTCCTGAGATTAGCGCGCTCAAACAAACAAACTCTTCAGCTTTATATATTAGTATAGATATAGATTGTGACGGTAACTACGAAATCAACCAACAAACAAAATTAACGTAATATGACAAATAAAGTGACATAGATATGTTGGCTGGAGATGATCTAGATTGATTATTTACCTAACTCAAGTTTTGATACAGTTTAGATGAGATTTATAAGTATCAAGGCGAAAAATATGACGCCATATTGGTGGATGAAAAATCAAGATAATAACGCCCAAATCTAAAGCTGCCGGGCTATTCATCCCCAAACATCTGCTTATAGTAAACATAATATTACAATAATGGTTTAATTAACTGATGGTTATCGACCTCCCACGAAGCGCCTACTCATTGCGACACTGCAAGAGTGTGTCTTCGAGTGGGAGGCTTTGATATAGAGAAAACGTCTTTGACAGATCGATAAACAATAATATGTCGCTCTCGAGTGTTTTTTTAAAGTCAGATTTTTAGTTAGGAAACTAGAGCTGTCATGTAAAGTACTGTGTCAGCAACTTCGTTCGCATATAACACTTATTCTGGGCACCAAAATTTGTTTCTGCAAACCTTTACTAATCTTTACTGGACTTGAACCGGCATCCACAGCGTTCCGAGCTGCTACTATAACCAATTGAACTATCTTACTTAACTTATTGTTACGAAAAGGTTAAGGTTGAAAGGTCGCGACAGGTACATATATCAATTACCTACCACTCGCTTTAATTACGATCTATAGTAAATATAGTAAAAACTTACTTGGTAAGATCGGTTTAATATAATATTTTCATAGAAAAATAACAATATAGTAACACTTCGAGTTAGGTCAGACTTGAATAGCCCAATCATATTCCTCGCTTGATTAATGATCCATTCATTTGTCTAAATACAGTAGGTATTTTGACATTAATTCGTATATAATTGGGCGTTACGGATTCGGCCCAATTACTGTTATAAGCTCTGGTATGTTGTACATCTGAATAAAGTATGGAATGATTTATGATAAATTAATTATTACACACTTGTATAGGAACAAAAGTATTTAAATTAGTAGCAAGTAACGATATGTAGTTGATTACTGATTACTATTACATCTTTTTTTTAATAAAGTATATCCGTATAAAAATTTATAAATTTTAAACAACTTCTGTAAAAGTACCTTTTTAATATGAATTCGTCCATCCATTGATACCAATGGCTATTAATGAACAACTGTGTCTAACAAAAATAACATCCGGGAACACATTCGTTTTTGTACAATTGAATGGAAATTATCAAAAACCTGGTTGTGAAAAAAATTATGTGGCTGATACAAATATGTATGTCTACCGTCCAAAATGGAGCGGTTTCAGGAAAACTCGTATTGCCTATCTAAACTAGTTATTCTTCGAAATACCTACCTAATTTGTCCTAAGCGCGATGGATAGACCAGTTTAGGCTAGGCCCACTAGTTGATCCTGAATCAATTTAACCATGGGGTTATCATGAGCTACTAAGGAACAAGTTTTAATAAAATGTTATTAAAATAAAACATGACACGTTTAAAATTATTTCAATTGTAGTTCTGTAATGACATTTCACACAATCAATTCCAGAAGTTAATAAAAGAGTTTACACACAATAAAATATCAGGCTTAATTTCGTCCCGCCCTCTAGTTGACGGCACTTAGCGACACGCGATTAAAGATAACATCGCGGTTTTGTAGCTCATGTGAAAAGGCTTTTATTCACACAATTTTATAAATTAACTTAATAATTTTCGAAATTGCCTGTCGTTGGTTTAGGGTTATTATGTCTGTAAAATAGAATAGTCTAAGAAAAGCTTTACATTATCTTTATATAACAAATCCATTGAAAATCCACAGACTGAAACCCACATAATATCCAGATATCCAGACGAAGTCCAACATGTTTCAGAAAAATTACTAATCGATTAGAATAATTTTGAACCTGGTGGGGAAAGAACCCACGACCCATTGATTAGCCATAGGTACACGTAAATCACTACCATAACACCAACGACAATTTTATGAAAGGTGATCGCTGAAATTCCGCCCT
The DNA here is from genome assembly GCA_963661955.1 of Leptosia nina. Lineage (NCBI taxonomy): Eukaryota > Metazoa > Arthropoda > Insecta > Lepidoptera > Pieridae > Leptosia > Leptosia nina. The sequence continues at coordinate 5,512,051 of CAVLEF010000003.1, forward strand.
AGATCCGCCCTTAGATCTTCAATAGATCATGTCAAACCATCTTCAAACATGACATTAAAACATCCATTACATTTGATACCATTCCGAACTTACCTTGCGCTGTATCTGAATCCCCCGCCCACGAAGGTATCAGCACGCGAAGCCTTCACTTTGTATACAACTTCCGGCGGCGCTCAACTTCCGGTGACGTCGACTGACCGGAAGTTAGCCGTTCCAGCCTTATGTCACCTTAAGTACCTGTTGTAATTACGAGAAATTTATAGCTTTCGTGCAACAAATTGTTGTAATTATAGACGAGTAACGGCTTGGACAGGGATTACCAACTTTTTAAGATTTTTTAAAGTACGATAATGATTATTAAATAACGTACATTTGTATAATTAACGTACTTTACTAAGAGCTTGTACATGTATACGAAAAACCATCCAACCCATCTTACCAGAGTTAAACACATACATTGAGAGTTATAATAGTAATCTTTCACAAGTTTCCTTTGGCAATAAACAATGTAAAGCATTTTTTTAATAATAGAGGAAGCAGACAAGTATGGCAAGTAAGTGAAATACTTGATGGTAAGAGAAATGTCCCAGCCTATAGCATTGAAACAAGATGAGCTGTCTACCTATTTTGGCTTTGGATATTCGGAAATCTACAGACTGACACCGAAACGTGATTAAACTTTACGGCTTTTTCATCTGTGGATGGTATTTCGTAACATGGACGGAATTTCGATATTCCTACCGCCCATTTAATATCCAGATTTCCAGACAAAATCCAAACTGTTTCAGAAAAAACATAAATTGATTAGAAAAATGGACCCGATGGAGATCGAATCCACTAAACGTTGATTATAAGCCGGGCATTGCTTCCATTAGACAAACGAGTCTAACCTAACCAACCTGCGTGACACAAACTAATCATCAATTTACAAATCTTTCATTTCTAACATAAAATAAGTGTAAAAAGCATAATTAAATATGTACTTAAAAAAAGGTTTAATACCTCTGACCTCAAGTGTGAACGATGGAGATTATAGATATAGCTTTACGTAATTACGACGATTTGTCAAACAAATGTTTTACGAGTAATTAATAACTTTCATTTGAAATTGCCAAATTATTTTTAATTATTGCAAACGCGTTTTTCGCGTTACATAGCTTTGTAATAAGGCGACTAATTCAATTGATATTTTACGGCGTTTAAGGCTTCGATAATTGATTTCCAATTATATTGGCACGTGGTAATTAAATAAATATTTTTTTCGATAGTGTAGGTAACTTTAAAAACAACTTTTACAACAAACTTTAATGTTAGGAAATTGTACAACGCGTTATCGCTTCATTCTTTCAGTGGAGACGGACACAAAAATTTGTTCGTTCCATACCTCACTGGGGATCAGCGTTTATTTTTTTTATGATAGACTAACAAACATAGAGCTTACTTATTGGAAGTACCCATACCCCAGCCACGTTGCGCTGTCGACTTCTTTTGGCTATAGAAAACCACAGATTAAAACTTTTTATCGAACGGAATTTTGATATTTCTACTAACCATTTGAAAACCCGATTATCAGATTAAGAAAAATTATAAATTTGATTAAACATTTGTTGGTCCCCGTGAGGAACGAACCCACGACGAACGATTACTACTTTAAGATTAGACTATGGAGTCAGTTGAAATCGGTGATAGACTCGCTGCAATGTATGGTGGTATGTATGTAATAGTGACCGGGTCGTGGCTTCAATCCCCACCCCCACTAAGATGTTTCTAATTTCTCAGAAACATGTTGGACTTCGTCTGGAAATCAGGACATTAAATAGGTGGTAGGATAGGTAGGTAAATTCCGTCTGGTTCACGAACCACCTTCTCCACATGAATAGGCCGTTTATATTATTCGCGGTTCTGTTTCGGTCTGTGGATTTACGAATGAACTAGCATCAAATGAACCCTATGTCTGTCCTCCTCTATCCAATAAAAAATATTGTTGATTTACACATAACACTGCAAAAGCCGAACGATTTCGTAGTTGAAAATCTTCCGGTCGTCCAAATTGACTCAAATTGTCTTGCGTCTAATGAACATCGATAATGGACATTACCAACAAGACAAAACGTGATGCTACAATAACGCCATAGTGGTCATAACGAGCTTAGATCATGTGCTCACTAACAGAGTGTATTGGTTACATAAACAAATTGACACTCCCAAGGAAGTGTGTTCTCTCATTAGCGGGTTCGATGTTTGTTCAATCGATTTTCGTATCGTGTGAACTGGCTTTAGTCATCGATCCGGAACGGTTTTTGGATCGATTTGAATATTCTTATTTCTGTCTTACACTACGCTACTTGTCCTTTTTTAAATCAGATTTTTTCATTTTAACAAGACGAATGTTCAAACCCAAAATAGATCGACAGCGCATCGTGTTGAGATTTTAAATACCCCAGTATTGCACCTTGAATCGAACCCCGCGCATGTCTATCCTTTTCAATGATAAAAAAGACAGTTACATCGTGGTCTAGGATTAACGAGCTCTATAAGCTTAATCTTTAGTATGAAATTCCGTTTTCCCCATGTTTGGTGTGGTTTAGACACACATCTGTGTCTTTTTCAAGGTTTTATTATTAGTCAAGTAGTTGACCTTTGCGACCTGCGCGACTGAAACAATTTTGTTTCGGTTCGAACCTACGACCCATCGCGCATAGCTCTACGACTGCTCTAAGAAGGAAAATGATTTCTCACATAATACTAAGTTTTTGTAACAGTTGTATTTATTTAAAATTTAATCATGAATTTTGAATCCGCCATTATTTTTAGGGTTAAAAGGTGCTCTGCACCTAATAGGAAATTACTTACGCAAATTTTTAACAGGACTTAAAATAAACTTCTGTCGCCTCAATACAACTCGGGCGCACCCAAAAGCGATTCCCACAAAACGCGTAAAAACTGTAACAATTCCCTCCAACATCTGCTATGTATAATTAGCGTAAATAAATAAATACACAATGTTTATTGTGTCACAAATTTATCCTCTTAAGCCCAGAATAGCTTGATCTTCCACTCCTCACGTTTCCCCAAAGATGCCGAAACTGAGTCTAGTATGGAGGGGTCTTGTTAAACTGGCCATGTAACCTTGTCATTGGCTGTCGCGACATGTGGAAGCCATTTGTTTGGTCTGTAAATAAAGCTGTATTCACATCAACCACATGCTCTGAACTTTGTGTACTACGACTATTATGGGTATAGTGTGTTAATTACTTTATGTGGAGAGATCCGTTGTTGTATATAAAATTATCGAGATGCCAAAAAATTGTTATGTAAATATATAGAATATAATAAATTAAGTGTAATGCAATTCGCATTTGGATGGAGCGATCATTGTAACGGCACAGAAGTGAGACCAACTAGATTAACGCAAATTAATGTACCACTTGGTTATATTATTTCTAAATAAAACAATTTAACGGTTTAAAACGCGATATATATTAGTTAAACTTATTTGAAAATTATCCTCCCGTGACCACGGCTGCCGAAAAGCATCCGTAACATCAGGCCGTAGTTGAAATAATATTCAAACAAGTTTAACTAATATATATCGCGTTTTAAACCGTTAATATGTTTTATTTAAATTCCACTACTACTACTCGCGTGAACTACAGATAGTATTTTATATTCTTTATGACGACTCAAATGGGCCAAAATAGATTAGTGAGCTTACTCGTTACACAACCACGTGTTCACAAATTTCAGACACTAGGAAATTCAAAAAACAAAAAAGTGATTATTTTTATGTAATTTTCCTATCACGCCCTTTAATTTTTTTTAAGAATTTTCATATTGATATATAAGATTGATAAATGCTGAAAGTAAGCCTATACAAGTCTTCAGTGAGACAAACAATTTTTACCATATCAGACCAATCAACAGACGTGTCAACACAATATAACGCTCTAAGTCAACTGCTATCGTAAGATCTTTATTGGGCTTTTGAATTACGTGTTACAAGCCCCCAACTGTATCGGGAGGTTTTTATTTCGGATACATTTGTTTTTTTAAGTAACTGTAATTAACTGATTATTAATATGTAGGTATGTGACGTAGGGACATTTTTTTGTCCATTAATTTACCTGTATAGTATAAATTTTGCAGCTATCTCAGAGATACTCAAAATTTATAATTAGGACTTTTACTGCCAGACCCCTGTTTTAAAAAATGATTATACTAACATAAGAAAATTGAATACATACTTATAAAAAACATGAATATTATGAATAATGGAATACATGTCTTTATTTTTATTTATTTTTTTAAGTCAGTAACCATAGAGCCATTATCATCGATAATTAGGTGGACAATTTTATTATTTTTTAGTTTTCATAGAATATTCATTACTGTCCTTGTTGGTTAGTTGAGTAAGTTAGGTATTATACTGGAATAGGTAATAGACTCTGTCTGTCTAAGAATGTCTGACTCTGCTATCGGTCCCAAGGTTTTATTCCCTAGATATGACAAAGTAGCGAGTACCTATCACACATTTAAATAAAACACTCTTAACGTTTTTAAACGCGAAATATATCCCCAAGATCACAGCTGCTGCAAAGCATCGTTGTAGTTAAAATGAATTAAAATTAAGTAAACTTAATCGTAATTTAAACAATAAAAATTGTTTTATGTAAAGGTATTTGAAACAAAATATATTGACGTCGTACATTGCGTGAATTGTATCAGTTGTAGTTTGTTATTACGAGCTATTACGCGCAATCGGCTGAAAATCTGGTGTCGTGGCGATCGCCGTTAAGATAGCGCTCGCACCCAATTGCGGCCAAAGTTTGCTAATGATGCGTGAAAATTGTACGTTTTCTGGTTATTTCATTTTGTTTAACACCTGTACAAATATTGCAAGAAGTGGGTAATAACGCTATAATTAAAATTGCATATAGAAGAAGTAGCTAACTACTTTTAGTGAATTATTATTTTAGTAAACGCTTTGATTAAGCATATTATAACCCAGAAATATTTAACGGCTCGTTGGTCTAATGGTAACAATTTATGGCTCGCCTCCAATACGTTTCTAGTTTTTCAATTTATAATTTTGGACTTCGTCTGGAAACCTGGATATTAAATGGGTAGGAATCTAGAAAATTCGTCCGGGTGACGAACTTATGTCCTCAGACGAAAAGGCCGTGAAGTTTAAACGTGTTTCTGTTTCAGACTGTGGATTTCCGAATATCCAAAGCCAAATAGATCGACAGCGCATATTAGAACAAAGGGGGGAGCTACCCACGCTTCTGTCCTCTCCCATGATAAAAAAAAATATATTAAGTCTGTTATGGTACCTCTTGATATCCTCTTGACGTATTTAATATAAACAAGAAAACATAATAATCCCAAATTCAAAAGTAGCAAGTGATATTGAAAATATTAAACTTTATTTTACAAATATTTACTAAGTACTATTATTTTATTTAAATATCCAACGGCCTAAACGTAGAAAAATACCTGAACCATGGAAAATTGTCCACTTTGCGCACAGATGCTATTTCCTCCCCTCCCATTGGTTGAACTCAAATCTATGTCACCCATTTGTCACCAAACCTCAACCAATCAGCGTTGAGGAATCGATAAAGGAACGAAAGTGTCATTTAATGTATGTACAGAGTAATCCCGTTTCATTTGTAAAACGGATGTCATTTGAACCGCATTTATACAACGCCATATTTAATTTTAACATGTGTATATCTCTTACTGTCTGGAAGTTTATTTTGTTTATAAGACTAATACAATGTTTATTGTATACACATTAGAATTTTTTTCTATAGAGGATAGATAATTTACCTGCTTAACAAAAACGAATATGTAGGCATTTAAATTTTAATTGATTGACCTACAAAGGGTTTTCCCTATTCTCTAGTTTTATTTGTTGTAAAATTGATGAGTACTTTGCTTATTATAGTAAAATTTGTTCAAGGTAAACAGATAGCTAAGCTAACATTTTAAAAATATTGAATAAAAATAGCGAATTACATAAAAGAGTGCACAAAATGCGTTTCTGAAGCAAAAGTTAATTTTAAATGATTCACATTTTCTTAAATATCTTCCTGCATCAACAAAGCATCAATCTTATGCAAAACAGCGCTAACTCCAATCACACACGAAGCGTAATGCACAGATAATGAAAAGTATGACAGCCGTGAATAACATTATGAAAACACAAATATCTCGGTTAAAACGTGATTCCGAACAACAATGCGTAATTGTTCCACTCATCATCGGGAGTGAAACAACAAAAACGACACAATTTCGCCCCAAATCAAGCGTGACTTCCAACAAAAGGGTGTATATGAGTGCGCGATCGTTGTTATCCGACCGATTATGAGAGGTGCCTTTCTTCTAAAGGGTTTTATGGTAGTCTTATACAACTGTAAGTTACAAGACGATAAGACATGTGATGAAATTTTTAGACACGTTATTTATATTTATCTTCCTATACTGTGCTTGTGTTATATATAAAATAAACATACGGTTTGCTTCCAACTATCTAATATTCAATATTCCATAGACTAAACCATTAACGTGTATCTATGTAGATATTAAAATAATGGCAATATCTTAATAATTACTCTGACGTGCGCAGACAAATTAGAATTTACAAAAAAGGACTTTTGGAAAACCGTTTGACTTGTGGTACACTTTTCCCTTAAATTACCGCTACACCAACGAAACGATACGTTTTAATTTCGCCGGATTATACGTGCCAATTGCCTCGGGTCGAAATAAGGCGGCTGTATCATTGTTGTAAAGTGCAGCTGTTCTTTTCCCGAGGGGTAAAAAAGACGTTTTGTTAGTTTTTTATACAAGCCTTTTAGCGGTCACCGGGACAGACGCCCCTGTTTATATTATGATACATTGTGTAACAGCGAATTAGGGTGTTTCAGATGATATCTAAAATGATAGTTGTTCACTTTTAAATGGAGTTTTACAGTTGCTAATTTATTTTATAGAAGTATTCTTTTAGGTTAACCTAAACTTTTTTATATATTTAGTTAAACTTTAGTAGTACAACGGGAGCTGATGTGGACTATATATTTAGTTGCGCTTAATTATTAAGATTTCAAAAGAGAAATACAAACGTAGGTATATATTAAAAACTGATTGAAAAGTTCTTTAATTTATTTTTTCATATGTAAAATCGTTATAAAATTTGTGCAAAGTTTTTTTCATCGGTTGTCCATACCAAACTACAAAAACCACACATTTTTTAATAATACATTGCATGTCCCATCCTCGATATAAAAGCACTTTAAGTTCCATTATTAGTGTCCCCTACAAAGGTGGATTAAAAAGGAGAGGACACTTCTATTGAAAAATATAAAGGGTTCGTTCAATTTAAATATCGAGCACCCAAGCCGCCATCTTGTTTTATTATTCGCCATTTTGAAAATGTCTTTATAAAGAAAGAAGCTTTATTTATAAGGAACCGACAGATGTTAGTAGGACCTCGAGTAGGCAACTGTTTGGTTTCAAGATGATTTATTTTTAAACGCAGTGTTTAGTTTTTTATGCCAGTCTATAATTTTACCTGCTTTTTCGTTCTATCTTAAATCGGCATTAGGTTTAACATCTTATATCGTAATGTGTGCGGTTATACAAGTGTCTGTAACAGTTATTTTCAAAGAAGGCGGAAGACGAGGTCTGTATATACTATTTAATACTTATATACCATTATTTATAGTCTTAGGTTAAACGTGTCGCCTAGCATTGCGTTAAGCGCGAGAGGTCCTGGGTTCAAATCGGTCACAGAAATCTGATCAACTATTTGCCTGTAAGTGCAAGCGATTAGTGAAACGCACACACAAATCTGTTCGCCACATGCCCCACAAGGTAAATGAGATTTCTCCATGAATAAGTAGATAAATGAAGCTTTTCAACATACCTTACAAATAGAAGTTGAATATAAGTACTATGTACTGTTAAAATTATATAAGTATAGTCTACGCAAATGTGTTACGTAATCTGTGTAAAATATGTTTTTACTAAAACATAGTGGTGAAATAAGTAAATGGGTCACATATTATATTTCGCCAGTAGGTCGCACACAGATTTAGCTGCCAGCACTAAAATATACTCACACATGCAAATGTGATCCTCTTTGCAACGGGTACAGTTAAGGCCAAAAGTTTTAAACATTATTTTTTTGGTGTTAAAGTTAAAAAAAGATCGAACACATTTTTGCTACATTACAGAATAAAAGGTGTGATACCTTATAATAATTCAGTAACTAAAGTTAAATTATAATCGAAACAGCATTTAAAAAAATAACTTAACTTTACCTAGTCCTTTCATAAGTTGTATATTTTTCATAAATAACTTATTCGCGATTTTGCAAAAATATTTATTATTCTTTTAAAGATATAAAAATATAATCATTATCGTAACGACGAATTGTAAGTCTAGATAACGTTATCGATAAGATAAGTCGAAAAGATAATGTTTTTAATCCAATATTAAATAAAATCCAGATGTTCGAAAAAGCTTTTCTGCACGAGCGTCATGTCGACCGCTCCAGGGTTGACACCCTCCCTTGATTTATGTCCGAATGTTACCAGCTGAAAGTTTGATGTGGGTGCTCACCAACCCTACGTATATAATTTCTGTTATTCAATGTGACGTAAGCACAGATGTGCAGATGTAGGCGAGTATATAGAGATGGAATAACAGTATTAAGTACATAAATGTGTGTGCATATATCGATTATAAAAAATCATTTATGAGACAAATAAAACAGTTTTGTTTCAGTTAGTTATATTGCTGGCATTCTTTAAACATAAGAGGTGTTTATTAATATGTTGGTGACATAGAAAATCGATAGATATTAAAGGGGTGGTAGGAACCAGCAGATGAAACATCCTTAAAGTTCAATCACATTTCGTTTTCAGTCTTCGGATTTTGTTTAGATGCGATGGGCTGGTGTAATTCATCTACCATCAAGGCAATCCCATGCTTGTCTGTCCCCCTCTATCATTAAAAAAAACTACAGTGATTGAAAACACCAAACAGTACCAGAAAAACGCAATCTAGTTCACACTAAGGTTAATTTGAATAGCAATACATCAATTTGATATAGGTGAATCGTAATCATCAGTCATCGGGTTCTGCCCTGTTGCTCACGTCTAATTACGGAATTAAGAAATCGCGGACGATATCTCGTTAAAGACAATAAAGCTATCATTAATCATTGGGCATTACTCGAGCAATCATTAATGATATTAGGTGTTTTGAGATTTTAGACGAGCGCGGTCCAAGTGTATGAGCGGAAGCGGAATTGCACGATGCGCAAGATTAATTATTGGTGTTCTCCTTTGCGAAGATTTTACGTAAAAACGATTAGGATTTTTCTTAAATTGAAACTAAAAAATTTGGTGAAATAGTTGGTAGCATAATGTATACTAAATTCAAGCAATTATATTTTCTAAATAAAGAATAGATATTTAATAATCATATTATCAAATTAAATTCCATATCAAAGAGAGGTTATGTCTGTTATTTATAGTAAAATAAAACAAAATTAACAGAGTAAATCATGTTTTAATATTAGTTAGTATATTTTTAACTCTAACCTGAAGTTACGTTTAACATTTCTATCCCTCCTTGTTATCTTTTAGGTACTGATAATCATATATTTGTTCATCCTTTCAGTTTTGACTGTCCGTAACTAGTAGGAATGTTTTTAATTACTCTTGTATTTCAACAAATACTTACAGAGCTTTTCAGCATATGTTGCGTTACCTCCGTTACTTTTGTGCCCTCCGCTGGTGTTTGAAAGATCGCTTATAGCTTATAACTTGAATCTAATAACAGTGAACACGAGGGCGGATCGTAAAATCGATTGTACCCACGAGTTCCCTTGTAATTGTTGATCATTATAACATATATAACTGTTTTATATGTGCTGATTACGATTGTAACGTTGTCTGTACCTTCTTTTATTTAAAAACTCAGTGGCTGATATGTATTGACTATACCAATGAAGAATGAAGGCCACCATCTTCTATATGAGAGATATAGAAGCCCACCACTTTTACTTTAGAACATTCGTTTTTAACAACTACCGTCACAAGAATAAAGTGTTACCCTGTTTCCCCTCGTGTGGCATGGGACTAACAAATATCTGTGTCCTATTTACTTATTGATTTTATTTATAGGCATGTAATTGATCAGATTTCTATACTCTCCTATAGCAGAAAATTTTATTGTTTTAACGGGGTTCGAACCCGGAACCTCTCACACTTCTCGCAGTACTAGGCAACACGTTTAGTCTTTTAGCTACAGATAAGTGTTTACTAATTGATCTTGTAATATAATTTATATACGTACATATGCCCATATTTCCGTTAGGTTCCGTTATGTAATATCTCTGTTAAAATTCGTGTTATGTCACATACTGGACAGTACATAAATTAGTCAATTACTTCAAGCATATAATTAAGTATGTGCGGGTAATAATCAATCTCTGTACGAACAGTTACAGTAAAGATGAATATAAAAAGTAATGAGCATTTTAAAACAAGTGAAGCTTGTTTCTAGGTGTTTGCGTGGCTAGAGGAATAGCGTTTCCAGAAGCGGAGCGATTATACAATTTGTTTATTAAAAAAATAGTTTGCTAAATTTTATTTGAGTCAGTGGAAATCTTGGTTGTACATGGGCCTAGTATTGTGCTAAGCATAGGTAAGCTAACATCGGATTAAAATTTAAAGTTTGTTGTTGGTCACACAACGGCACGGGGCGCTGTGGATGCCTGTGAAAGCCGAGTCGTACATTTTTTAAATTTATAATTATTTTTGAACTTACGTAATTTAATACCTAATTTGACCATTAATTATTATTCGAAAATATTTTTCCTACTTTTTTCTCCAACGTTATACGATTTTGTTCGTAAATGTTGTTTTAATGGCCACACGAAGACAAGTTTCGTATAGGAATAGTCGTGACAGATGCTCAGATGCGATCGTGTGAATTTGATAGTGAAATATAACGTTTTCAATTCCATAACTACTGATAGCTTACTGGTAGCGATAGCAAAACAAGAAATTAATAATAAAAATAAATTTTCAGATATATCATTTAAAATAAACATCATTAACAAGGGAAGTAGTTACTTTCGGAGAAGTTAAAAACAGCTACCGTACATATATGACGTATTTTTATATGCGTCTAGTATGTATTTACGCATATTGTGCATATACTTAACTAAAGAAGTTCCTAAAATAAATTTTAGCAATATAACGTATATATATATAGGGACGATGAACTAGATAGTTTATCGTCGTCATAGATAAATGTACATTTCTTTGTTGAAATCGTGCGCACAACGTTGCGTTACGTATTATTTTTTATTAAACTAATTTTCTAACCGTACCCAGCTGCCGAAATTCTGAAGATACACTATGATGAACTAATCCTACCGTATAAGGGTCAAAGTCGTGTGGCGAGCGGTTTAATTATGCTAATGATAGCCCGGGCTAAGGCTACTTTCTACTCACGAAAACTCATGCGAGAACATACGAAATCAGATTAAATAATACGAGAGGTGTCAGCAAGAACGAACAAGATTGGAAGCGAATGAATACCATTTTTATAACTAGATAGGCATGGGTACCTCCTGTCAAAACTATTAATTGTAATTTAAAAATCGATTATAAATTGAATAAACTTTAAGACTCGGGCAGGACTTGAACCGGCAACCACAGCGTCTTCGTGCTGTTTCTCTAACCAATTGATCTACTGAGTCTTTCCAACTTTCAACCTACTGATGCACCTTTCGCGCAATTTACAATCTGTTTATATAGTACCATAATGTGCAATAACATGATAAAAATATTAATTGTGTTGTGCCTGCGACTTTGCCCGCGTGAAATACTTGCTTTGGGAATCAAATCAAAATCTATCCAAACGACCTCCTCAACTATAAAAATTATAGCAGTTACCCATGACGTCGTCCGCGTCCCGTCGTTCTTGCTTTTACAATAAAACGGCCTACAAGTCTGAAAAGATCCCATGTCGTGGCGAACACATTTCTGTGTCCGTTAACTGATTCCTTTTTGAAATCCAGAATCTTTAGTCCTTAACACAGTGCTAACAAAGCGTCTAATTTTGCTTGTTAATAACATTAATCAGTGAAGACTTCGAAGAAGTCTGCTCCATGTCTGTATAGGTATACCTACTTTAGCTCATATAAATACATCGAAAGATTAAGTCACGTAAGAATTGCCTCTAAATTAACCATTGTACCTAAATGAAAGCTCAAAAGCTTCTCAGAAGTATATACCCAAAGTACGACAAACACTGTACCCTTTAATTACACAGGAAGTTGGAAAATATTAATGAAGTATCTGTATTAGACACGCGAGGATTAGGGAGATATCTGTAACCACTTAAAATTGTTTATCTCAACTATATTTTGTGTAATATATCATCTTTAGGCCTGTGGCTTTTAAAGTTTGTACTTGTGCATTTGGAAATTTCATAAGAACTCACAAAGGTATTTGTAGACGAATAAGTTTTCTTTAACCTTGTCAAATATAAAGATTACCCTCAACTAATTTAGTTTTAAAAAATCAAGATTTTCTAAATAATTTTACTTCACTATATTCACTTAAAGTGTTACCGTTTTAATCATATATATGTAAACAAAACATTTTAACGCGAAATATATTCTTTAACTATTTCTTATAATTTATTTTAACTGCGACCCGAGGTTTCGGATGCTATACAGCAGGTTACAGGTGGACTGAAGCTGGAGGGTGTCCTTAATTTCAAAGACGTCACATCGGGCTATAGATAGTTCAAATAAATTGTAAATATTTTACAAATTAAGTAGGTTTACGAATTAAAACACGAAATAATAGTTAACTTATTCTCTATATTTGTGGTTACGCTGCTTCGCGTTTTGAACAGTTAAAAAGAGTTTTATTTAAATGTGTATTACTAGCTTACTACAATACTACAGATATATTTAGTTAATATGCAATGACTTGGGATAGTAAGAATTTTCGTATATAATTTAGTATATAAAACAAAACAAACAAATATAATATAAATATATATTAGTAGATGATAAGCAATAACTCATATACAAAGTGAAGCCGGCACGCGCAATTTTGACAAAATTTCACAAGCATTAATATCAATACGAGCAAAAAAGGGCGGACGATGCCCCGGGCTTTATTTATCAAAGCCGACCCATAACCCTTTATGTTACGCGAATTAAATTTCTTTTGCCGTCATTTCCCGTACATTATCTCGGTTAAAATCATAATGGCGGGATGCTGGGGTACAATGGGACCTTGTTTGGTCCCAGCTTCATTAATGTTTAGCGAAGAATTTTATTAAAATGTTGCGTCGCGGGTGAGGGTTAATTAATAAAGATGTCTTTATGTAGGTTGTATTAGATAGGAAGGGTTGCCGTTCGTTACCTGAAGTAGGTACTTCGTTAGTATATATGTTTATAATTTAGCAAGAATGTAAGGAACGAAAATAGGTGTTCCTTGTGCTGTTTTATTAAGGAATTTGAGGTTGGACTGAAATTATTTTAATCATATCTTTTTTTTATATAACTCTTACTAGCTGTGACAGCGACTTCGTCCGCGAGAGTCGTTATTATCCAAATTCGTTTTTGCAAACCCCTCCATCTTTATTAACTAAAGTTGTTACATCGCGTCCCTTTTCGTCGTTTTTGCAAGTTAATCTTAAAAGATATACTTATACCATCGCGATTTTTATACCCTTTCGCATTCGAATATTTTTTCTATTCGAACTCGCAGTTTCTTAGATGAGCGCGCGTTCAAACAAACAAACGAACTCTTCAGCTTTATATATTAGTATAGATATGAATAATTTAATTGAGTAAGTAACTAACTATATTTTAAATATGTTTATATAATAGATACATCGCTGTTAGTTCGGTTTGTAATTATTTTCCATACTAAAATTATAAAGCTGAAGATTATGTTTGTTTGTACGCATTAATTTCAGAAACTACTGGTTCAAAAAATATTTTCTATTGGTTGATGATTGAGGAAGGTTTTAGGCTGTAAAGCATCATGCTGCGATTATTTGAGGGTGTCCGTTGCGAGACCCACGAAAAAAGTTAGAATTATCCAAGAAATATCTATGAAATAATAATTCTCTTCAAATCATCTAAGAAGTGTCCGCAACTGTACATATCAATCTTTTAACTTAGACTCACATGTAGCGTTTTTATGCGAATAAAATTTTGGTCAAAACGTTTCCCAGGTCAATAGTAAATACGAAATACCATCAAGAAATACTTAATACAGTAGTACCTATAAAACAAAGTCATTAGAAGAAGACTAATGTAATATTTTTAAGAAATCGTTTCCTAAGGATTACATCTAATCTTACGTAATTTATGTTATCAAATAACAGAGCAACTTCTAAGCGGCCATCTGGCGAAGAAATTATAATAATGACTTTGCACAACAAGCGTTTTTTCTTAAACTCACATTAAGGTAACGACTGCAGAATACAAAAGATTTAAACGAAAAGATTATGAAAATATACTCTAGAAGATCAAACCGGCTGTAATATTTAAAATACCTACTTAACTAAATAACAAATAAGTATTAGTTGATGACGTTTCGCATTTTAACAGTTTAAAACGCGAAACGTCATCGTGGCTGCTGAAAAGCCTAGGCTTCGTCGGGTTGTAGTTAAAATATGTAAAATATATTTCGCACTTCTAGCCGCGTTGCATGTGAGTATTTAAATTTTTTACTGTAAATTTTGCCCCCTCAAAGGTTAGACCTGTTGCCAAATTACCCGATGGGTACCACGTTCGATATCCGGGAAACCATAATTATATAGCATAAGGCAAAAAGTTTCAATAATCTTTGCCAAATCACTAAGACGCTGTCTATCTTTCTGACACTAGGCTGTATCTCAACTAGCGCGATAGTTAAAAATGTTTACAATATGTGCAACTTTAACGAGTACTAAAAATAAAATAAATACTAAAGGTGACTTTCACACAAAAAATGTCTAATGGCTCTGGTTGAAAGGTTATAAAATTAAATTCTGGTAGGTAGATCCCTAGTAATACAGAACCCTTCGTAGGAGATTCCCACTCGCACTTGACCGGTATTGAAAACCTCTGTGCTTTATGTAAGTGTAAACCCATTAAATAATACATTAATAGTATATATACTGACAGAAATCAGAAAAATAACCTAGTAAGTACCTATATTCAAAACACACCTGAATTATTTAATTTAAGCGGAATATTCAATCGAGAAGCCCTTAAACCAGTCGACTGTCGTGTTTTAATATTTAAATATTGTTATTACAAAACAAAATTACCCGACAGCAAAAATTATATCGAACCCTTCCCGAATTTGTTAAGAAAACAGATCGACATTCTTCGCGGATACTTGCGAATTCCTCTTTCCGCACATTTTAAGTGTCTAGGCCTCCCCCAAGGGTCCCCACCTCCCTACCCCTGGGCAAATCGTTAGCCGTCTACAATATTTGCATTACTCATTATGCTGCATTCATATTTAATTAGGATATTTTCTTCGGCGGAATTTGTACTCGCTGTGAGGATAATGCATTTGATACTAATTTGAGAAATTCATGTTAATTAAGTGATAGTTTATTATTGCTATACAAATCGTGAATATTAATATATACTTATAATATCTAGTATTCGCCTGCTAGAAACAAAACATTTTTATCTCTCCATTGATATTATAATATTCTTGTAAATATATTTAATTAGATTAGTATTAAGAATAGATCAATTAAACACACAGAATAGGTATACTGAATGGAAAGAGACAAGAATCCTAGAAACTTGTTTAGTAAATACCTTTTTTTAACCGGTTCAGAGATCACATTATGCTCACTAACTTTTGACGGTAGTTTTAAAAAATAACCTCATAAAATTTATGGATTTCCGAATACCTAAAGCCAAAATAAACGCATCTTGTTTAGATGTTATATGGCGGGGTTACTGCCATCATAAGAACGCCATGCGTGTCTCTCCTCCTCTAATATAAAAAATATAACCGCTAGTGATACCTCCTTCCTACAGTCTGTCCTAACTGTCTATCCAACGGGGTATATGAATTTTGCATCTGTACACTAGATTTCAATTCAGCTGTCATTATTGAGAGTCAGCAACGTTCCCCAATCGGCAGCACTCGAAATCGATTGGCATTTAATTTGGTCTCTGGCAGTTTTGAGAGCTCAAACATTGCTAATGGCTGAACAAACTTCCTCTTTCGGTTTAATTAATTCTTTGAGTCACTTTATTATTGATAAGCTTCTTTTTGTATTACGGGATAAGAGACCTTGTTGAATTTAATTGCAATATTTTCTTTTTAGCATAAAATGTTGGTAACTTTGTGGTTTGACAATTTACACATAAAATAATGTCTATAGTTTACGCGAGTAGTACACATTTAAATAAAACGCGGTAACGAGACCGGGTCTTCCCGGGACCACGGTTGCTGCAAAGCATCCGAAACGTCGGGCCGAAGTTAAAAATCATTTACAAATAAGTTTAACTAATATATCGCGTTTTATTTATTTAAATTTACACATAGGTAACAGTTACCGTCTTCACAGGCCTCACACAAGTAACTTAGATTTTAACTAAAAGCCAGTTTAAACTATTTCATATTTACGGTTTATTCCTCAAACGATCTTACAAAAAATCTCATGTAATTTACAATAGGTTCAAACCTATTTAAAATATGGTATGTAACACGGTTTAATAATATGAGCTATTTATATGGCGCGATATATTTAAGTTAAACTTGAGAGAAGCTACATTATACCTGTGTAAGAAAAATAAAGACTAGTGACGGAACATTTTAACTTCTGCAAAAAGTAATCAATCTAAAACTTCATTTTCTTTCAGCCTATTTTTGATCGAGTACTTTCAAAGTATTACATAAACTAATAATAAAATAAACAACCTAACGCACTAATAGTAGCGAATTGATATCTACTCATCCAGATTTCCAGGAAACAGCTTTATCCAAAAGGATAAGGCTGGAATTGAAATCGTGCGCAGACGCGGAAACGATCCAGAATTAGTATGGTGAATCCTATCGATCTTGATTTAAATAGATACAGATTTACGACTTGTCATTGAATATAAAGTTGCACGATAAATTAAATAACATATGTGTTATATATATTTTATAGAGGCGTTGGGTGCATAATACAAGTTCTTACATTTGATCACTAACAAATATCTACAGTGGTTATTACAAACTTTTGCAACCACCATTTGAACTTTTGAAGGTTTGACGTACGTATCTATTTACATAGGAAATTTTATTTAGACGATTTTGTCAATGTTAAAATTAAACTGTCATTAAATACGCATATGGATTTCACTTCAATAGACACAATAAGTGTTAAGTGATAACCTCTAAGATATTGAGTCTCAGTCTTTTATTGTCTAGGTTTTCTAAGAAAAGGACTATATATATATAGATAGATATATATAGGGATTTGAACTATATTAAGACCAATTGTTTGTAATTTGTGACGGCTGCTGTTGCAATCAATACGAAGGGACTAACACTTAAAATTGTATTCTTATTACTATTTTCTTTAAGCTATATATTAACACGTTACGCTATATATGAGGCTGCCAGGGACAGAGTGACCTAATAACAATGAACATGATTTTCAACATGAGGAACAGTTCAGTCACTGTGCTCTTGTAGAGTAACATTTTTAGACTATAAAAACATATAATAAATATATGACTTGACTCATAAAGTTGTAGTTAAGCTACTCTGCCTCTAGCGGCCTTATATCAACACGTTGAAGAATCAATGTCTAAATAAATAGTCCTTAGCCATAATGTATAGAACTAGTTAGTATTACATTTTACGATATTGATCGTACCTTTACTCCCTCCCTAATCACCCTTATTGACAAAGTGCACTTAGCGCTTCTGCAACATGGCTGGTCCCATACCAAACTATATTTGATTACAATAACATTTCCATCACATAATTTCAAACTTTATCTCCTAGTGAGAGAGTAGAAAATCGCGTGTATTATTATGTCGCCTATTCTGCATAGTCAGGGTCACAAGTCTGAGCGGATTATAGGATTAATTTGATGACATATGTATATGTATACTAAGGTATTTTTATATAGCTAAGCAAGTCCACTAGTGGATACATTTTTAAGTATGGGTATCTTAAGTAAATAGTAACCTATGCCTTATTTACTTAAAACATATCTCGCAGCGTCTCGCATTGGACGGGCTCATTGATCTAAATATAGCATCCAACATGTTTCTAATCAATTTATAATTTTTCTGAAAGATGTTGGACTTCGTCTGAGCATCTGGGTGTTAATGGGCGGTAGGAATATCTAAGTTGCGTCCGAGTCAAGAAGCACCATCGATTAAAAAGCCGTTAAGTTTAATCGCATTTCGTTTTTAGTCTGTGAATTTTTCGAATTTTTAATGCCAAAATAGTTCAGATGTTATATGGCGTGGGCATTTTCACTAATCATCAAATAAACCAGAAGCTTCCTCTACCATGTATCTCATCCAAGTATCCTCTACCATGAAAAGGCACGAGTGGGCTTTAAACTTGTAGCATAATTAATTATTACACAATTTAGTGTTTTTTACGCTATGTCTGTAGGCATATTAAACAATTTCAGTAACTATTTCTTTTGATAACGGAATTTATAAAAATCAACATTCAACGTTATTAATACCTAACTATATTATACACATGTATATCCAAAATGTAATTCAGAACCACTTGAGACATCGCTCAACTACTCAAGATTTTGATCTGCCTTTGATGATAATTATATATATAGAGCTGTTTGAATGTTATATTTTAATTGGATACAAAAATTAAAATTAATATTTGATTATTTTTTTTTACCACAAAGATATTTTTTTCAATGCTCGCAGGTTTTATGAATGGCGCCTTTATTATGGAAATCCATGAAAACACATTTTTTATTATAACCAACGTTTTGGTTTTTTTTGGTTATTGTCCATATATCAATCCTAACTTAACTTTAACAATGCAGGGAATCCTTACTTTGATATTAAGGACCCTTCATATTCAATCCCCCGGTGACCACGGCTACTGTAAAGCATCAAATACGTTAAGCTTAATTTAAAGAATCTGTTAATAAGTTAACTAATATATTTCGCGTTTTAAAACGTTTCATTTGAATGTTGTAGCTGCTCTCCAAAATTCCATCAATCAATTGACGCACTTGATCCAACGGGATTACTGCGTGACGTTAGCTATGTGTTTGTGACTTAACTCAGTTAAATTTAACCCGTCATAACCCGTCCGGCGCCATCTTGTCACGCAATCAAAGTTTCGGTTACGATATCGTTTATATTGGGCGTCCACGAGTTGATTTTCGTGGAACTATGTCATAGATACTTTTCCTTACTGCTGGATCAGGCTGTGGTTTTGTTGTATACTCTGTAGTCTATGGTGTATCTATGATTATAAGACCACAAATAAAAATAAACAATGCCATAATAAACAGCCAGTATCATTTTAAAGTAACAGATAGTAATTATCTAGAGATAGCACAGATATTGTTATTTTTTGGGTAATTCGAGTAGGTACAAACTTCCAGGTCCAGTCTAAATTTATGGATGCAGTTAAGAGTAACATTAAAATCGTGTAGTCCCCTTATTTGCCAATTATGGTCTTTTTTCGTTTGCAACCCCATACAGGCGTTTTAATTTACCAGGGCCGCTGGGGATTCTTGTTGGACACATCAGTGCATTTTTGTATCCATAGATAATACGTATAGTATTACATATATTTTAATAAAACTTTGTCTCACTAAAATGAAGTCTTAATTTTCTTACTTAAATAATTATGATGAGTTATAAAAAAGGACGGTATGAAAATGTAGACAAAAAAAAATTAACTATACTGGTAAAATAACAAAAGCCAATATCACGCGGTGTTCCCAGGCGGTCACCCATCCAAGTACTGACCGCGCCCGACGTTGCTTAACTTCGGTGATCGGACGAGAACCGGTGTATTCAACGTGGTATGGACGTTGGCGATTACTGTTTTCAAATTTGTTAATAAAATTAGGTTCTTTCTCTTGTTATAAGACATTAAATTTATTTTAAAAGTTTCTTCTTAAAATTCAGTCATGTGAAATGACTTGAAATGTTTTTAATATATACATTTAATTAATGATTAATTATAGTAATGCATATAAATAATTAATTATATAATTACCTACAATAAGAAAAACACAAGATTCTCATAAACAACAAGTACTCTAATCAAAGAATGTTTATATTTTCAAACCATAGACTGTATATTTGTCTATTATACCTACATAGCCGGTTCAAGAGTTCAAACAAACAATTAAAATCCTAATGCACATAATATTCGAAGCAACAAGAAAAACAGTACAGTCCACTGCTTTCATAAATTGTCAATAACTCGTTAGGACCCTCCGAACCACGTGACCAAAACCCGCCCCACGTGAGGGTAGTTATTATTTTTAATCCCTTAATGGTCCCAGATTTCATTACGGGGGTTGCACTGATTAAAAGGGTGGGACTGGTTTTTTGTCCCATTCGGGATTCATATTTATTTGATGGTGAAGAATGTATATAGGGTTCCCTATTTTGAGTTATCATCATTGAAATAAATACGAGTTTCAAATTAAATAGCATAATACGTTTTTCTGTACACATATCGCTATCGCTGTGACTTATAAGAGCGAAGATACAGCGGGAAATGTGAACAAAACGGGGGAAATATTTCATCTGTGGCTTTCAGATGCGTACGCTGCAAAATATGCGGTATATGTCTATATTTTGAGGTTAACTAGCAAGAACGACGGGAAGGGACGCGATCGACGTCTTGGCTAACAGCTTAAGTCTGTAAAGATGACGGGGTTTGCAAAAACTAATTTGGATGCCCAAAATAACGATTCTCGCGGACTAAGTCGCTGGGACAGCTAGTCTATTATATAATATATAGAATACGTGCATAGAGCCAGTCGCTACAAGATTATTACTTACATTTATGTCCACACATTAAGTTCATTGTAAAAAGCAACTCAGTTAAAGCAAACAACAGCGGTGGTCCTACACTGCGTTTACAAACTTAAAACATCGCAAGTATTGACCAAACTCATTCGACATACGACCTTTTAATCTTGCAACGTGTGACTACTACTTATTTTAAACATTGCATTAGTTTCTGTTCAATTTGAAACGGCTTATGCGACTGACGGGCTCGTATTACTTGTTACGTTTTTGAGTTAGAAGGATCGACGCGGCGAGGTAAGTTTGAGTTAGTAATTATTACTTGGGAAGGACCTCCACTGTGTGGCGCTATGGTCACTAAGATTCTAATGCGTCGTTAAAAATATGTCCATTTTAACTGTAAACGTTAATATCCATTTGTATCTGTTGCTATTTATCACTAAGAAATTGCAAAGACATATAAAAGGATTGAGATAAATACTGTCTATAGGATTGAGATAATCGATTATCATAGAGGGGGATGTTAGCTCAATTCGTAGAGCAAAAGTACTAGTAAGTAGACAACTATATTCAAAAGAGTGTTATATATTAAGATTTGGTATTTATTATTTTAGTAATTCTCTTCCACAATGTCTTTCGAAACTATTTGTAATATTGGAGCAACGCCAAAATGGCCGCGTTATAAAACTTCCAACAGCAATTATGATCAAAGGTGCCGACGAGCGTCACGGTTTCCGAGAAAAAAATCACTCAGCGTCGTACGCATCCCTGAGTCCACAACTCGTGTCAACATTGACTTGGTCAAGTCCGGTAGCTCACAGTTTGCTCAGATCATGCTAATAGCCAAGCAGACATCAGCCGCCGTGCTTGGCTTTTTTACGATGACAAGGGATTCGTGTCTGCAAAGGTATTCTGCTAGTTGCTGCTGTTGTAATGCGTTGCTTATTGTGTTAAGTGCATTCAGTCTTTGGTTCAATTCCTTTTTTTTACTAAATCCACCTTACAAGATACAATGGGATAGAAATATGTAATGATTACATTAACAATTGCATATACAATAGCATATATCATGGAGTGACGTTTTTCTCAATTCACGTCGACATTCTCACTGCACGTGAGAATGTCGATCTCCACTTGCTGTTTGTTGATACAAAATTGTGACTAAATACCTACTACCTTTAAAATTGGTTAGTGAAACAGACACAAAAAATGTCTGATTCGTGCTATAGGTACATACATAAAAAGGACCTCACTACATTACACTAGCAATGAAGGTGACGTATTAAAGTGACTAGCCATTTAGAGTTAGTAGATCTATGCTGAAAATTTTTTAGTCTGTGGTTGAGTGTTTGACTAAATTGTTACAAATTAAGATATATATAATAAAAAAAAATATGATACCATTAATGCAATTGTTTCAGCATTTAAGTGAAAAATGTATTTAAACAAGTATATAAGGAAAAAAGTTACAAATCAAAGTGATAAAAAAATATTATAATACGAATGTAATAGATACATACTTACAAACATTTCCTGGTTTGAACTAGCACTTACTGATTTTACATTCGAGACTTTTCTCATATCAACTATGATGGATCGCCAGTACGAAATAGATTTGTTAAGATTTTAATTGCAAATGATGGCAATTATATGTAACAATTTGGCTACCTGTTTATTCGAGACCGTGTGAAAATTATATAATTACCCACTGAATTTCGCCGGATATAAATAAATTGAGCGACGACTCGCTGGTCCAATTGTAGCAGTGACCTAACGGTCGTGACTTTGATTTCCACCAGGTTTGTTCTCCATTCTGAAAAATATCCTAGACTTTGAATAATCTGGACATTGGATGGTAGGTATATTAAAATTCCACCCAGGTCTCGAACCAACGTTGTGAAGAAAACTGTCATTAAGTTTCAGTCTGTAGATTTCCGAATGTCAAAAGCCCAAATAGACAGTACATCTAAGTAGATATAATCATGCATGTTTATCCGTTCGTCACAAAAAAATACTTGTAAACTGAATTACATTTCTGGACGAACTTTACGATGAGTAAAGCATTCATGATTCACTTTGACGCATAAAAGTTACGAATTAAAAAAGACAACATTGGACAAAGAAGCTATTTTGCATTGTACTGCGACAATCTTCCTTGTAGTGCCGCTTTATAGAGTTACAAAGATTTTAGACTTTAAATCATCTGCATATAAATACGAGTTTCATTTGTAAAAACAAAAAACTTAATGTACTTAAAGTGAAATAATTTAATGTAGACTTTCTTTTCTTAAAAAAATTACTAATTACCTATAACTAAAGATAAAAAGTAAGTAATAAATAGGAAAATAAGTTAACAGATCCTGATATAAAAAAAATGTCACAACTGATTTTTTTTTAATCTGAGGTAATTATACTAGACCTTTTTCTTTACAGATTATTTCGTTAATCTAGGTAGTCTAGTTCATCTCCAGAAATTAGATTTTTTAAGTACCTCCTACCTACCTAGTTATCGCTTCGCGACCACGGCTGTTGCAAACATCCGAAACGTCGGGCCGTGGTTTGAATAATTGTGAATAGCTTAGTTTAATAAATAGTTAGTGTAGGAAACTAATTCGCGTTTGAAACCGTTAAAAGCGGTTCATTTAAATATTTACGACTCGCTTAAACTACAGACAATACTTATCGGTACATTTTTTAGAGTCGATGTTCTGTTCTATACCTTTGAGAGTCTGTGAAAAATACATCAATGCGTCTTTGTGCAGAGTGAGGGTGTAAATTCGGGTTGCAGTGTCGCCGCGGTCGTTTTGACACCACCACGCTAATTGGACACTTAGCCCGTCTTGCCCTAAAACAGTTTTTATCCGGCGGTCTAAGGCACCGGCACGGCTGTCATTAATGCTGTGTACACACTGGATAATGCGCTTTGGGGCTGTACGTTTCTGTCGCAGGTTTTTCCAAAGCTTGCTTGTTGGTTGTTGTAGTTTTTTTCATGACAGAGGACAGACAAGTATGAAGTTCACTTTAGAGTAGGTTAAATACTCAAGCCATATAAGATATAAGTAAGATGCGCTATCAACCTATTTAAGCTTTAATATTCGGAAGCCGATACGCGAGCTAGAGCGAATTTTCATCTGTGGACGGTGGTTCGTGATCCTGACGTAGTTTCCTGCCACCAATTTAATGTCTAGATATCCAGACGAAGTCTAATATTGTCTATAGTTTACGCGAGTAGTACACAATTAAATAAAACACTTTAACGGTTTAAAACGTGATATATTAGTTAAACTTATTTGAAAATGATTTTTAACTTCGGCGTTTCGGATGCTTTGCCGTGCAGTCTCCCCGTGACCACAGCTGCTGCAAAGCATCTGAAACGTCGGGTCGAAGTTAAGAATCATTTTCAAATAAGTTTAACTAATATATCGCATTTTAAACCGTTAAAGTGTTTTATTTAAAAAAGTCTAATATGTTTCAGAAAAAATAAAATTTGATTGATTGGGGACTGAACCCACGACCCGTTGATTATTAATCTTACATTGCTACTATTATACTAAGAAGCCCGACAATTTAGATCGACAAAACTAAAAGTAATAATTTCCATTTTTTCTTTCTAAATACCAGAATATGTTACATCATTATACTAGTTGTTTATTAACGTGATTATAAAATCTACGGTACTTTAATAACAACATCTATAATAGCATCTTAAAATAAAATCGGTATTAAAACATGAGCGTATTTTGTAAAAAGGACCATATTTCTTCCGCCACGCCCTCAAAGATAATGACAATCCGCGACCAGTGGCTTGATCTCCGCTGCAAATGTCGTTTAGAAGGTATTAGAAGGGATGAAAGGATCAGCTAAGCTGGTCGCTTTGGTATGGTCTTTTTGCACGCGATACGTGAATTATGGTATCTTATGGGGTTTAAGATAGCAATGTCTTCCTATTTGTAAGGTTGGATTGCAGTAACTTGGTAGTCTTATTCGTTTGAAGTAGGACAATTGTGTTGGGCAACACAACGCGACGTTGAAATGTGCAAAGCCTGAAAAATTAATGCAATTTAAATACAGTCCACAGTTTACGTGGATAATACACATTAAAATAAAACACTTTAACGGTTTTAAACGCGATATATATTAGTTTAATTTATTTGAAAAGTAGTATAACTACGGCCCGATGTTACGGATGCTTTCGGCAGTCGCGGTCACGAAAAGACTATAGATGTAGGGTGTCTCTGACGTCGAAGTAAAAACTGCTACGGTAGCGCCGGATGACTAAAATAGTCTTTAAATAAGTTTGAGTAAGTAGTAAAGTGTGAGTCGAATTCGTGGATTTCCAAATATCTGAATAAAAAATAAATAGGTCGACAACATATCTTACTTAGATGTAATAGGGCTGGGTTATTTCACCATCCAGTGAACCCCGCTTGGTCTTTATCATAACAAAGGTGCCGTATCATTACTATTGAGCAAAAATAGACAAAAAAACACATTTTGCATTGTATTAATTATAAATTGTTATTAATCTTGTTCTTAGTTTATCTAGTTAAAGCAGCTACTCCAGCTGTCACAATTCTTAAGATACAAGCTGGTGATAGACAGATATACAGCGAACGTTTTTTTACATTTTGTTTACGGAACTTCAAAAACAAATACATATTTGGATAATATCCCAAATATGTATTTTATGGAGTTCCGTGTATTACGGAGTCGTGTTAGACAGGTGGTTTTAGAAGATATTTTTGAGCACAGAAGTGTATTTTTGTATTTACCAACATAATATTTGTGTACTTACATTATGTTAGGTAATGTTAGGCAATGCGATTAACTAAAGCCATATATACATACAAAACTAAATAAATGAAATTCGAACAATATAAATTAAAAATCGAAAATTGAAAATATTTACGACTCGGGCAGGACTTGAACCGACAACGTCAGCGTTCTCTAACCATTTTCAATTTTAATTTATGTATACATGTGAAATATATTAACGTTTTCAATAGTTGAACTATCTAATAACGATTTTCTCTAAGGAAATAGGATATAGGATTTGTATTGCAATGCACTCCCATTAGTTTGAACTGGACTAACAAGCTTTTCCTAATAGGTAACCGAACCGTGTGTGATTCACCCATTAGACTGGATCTAGGGTGAACAATTATATTTGAAACTATATAAACTACTACCTGCGCCAGCGACCTTGTCTGCGTAGTTATTTTCGGCGTCAAAATTTGTTTTTGCAAACCTCATCTTCTTTATAAATTAAAGCTATCTAGTGTCGCGAACATTTTTTTAGATCATTTAAACAGGAATCATTATTTCTTACTTTTTTTACGTTGAACCGTTTTTGCAGCGTACACATAATATGAAAGTCATAAAGATGAATAATTCTCCCCCTTTGTCCCAGATTTCCTACTGTTTCTGCGCTCCTATCGGTCATAGCGCGATGTTTTATAGCATGTCTCGATACCAGTAGTTCTTGAGATTAGCGCGTTCAAACAAACAAACTCTTTAGCCTTATAATATTAATAGATATAAATGGTATTTATCGTTGCTTCGTTCGCTCGAAATTAAACGAAAATAGGCATTTACATAAAATCCGAATCGAAATAATGAAAATTACTTACATATTATACCTCGCAAAATACTCAAAATTACATAAATCGCGAACAACCCCTTCGCTGCGTGCTCCCAATTTGCAAAACAAATTAGCGCTCCTTAACAACCGACGTCGCCCCGATGCCATATCATCGCTTATTTAATGTCTATGTTTATTATCTGTGGGTAGATTGATACAGAAGCCTTAAATGAGTTTGTTTAAGCATGATTATGTTGCACAAGAGGGTGTAAAGTTGAGACAATATCTTAGTTTCTTTTTATAAGGCAAGTAGACAGACAATATAACATATAACATTTAAACAAGATGCACTGTCTATTAACTTACCTTTAGATATGCGGAAATCCACAGACTGAAAGCAAAAAGATGTTAAGATTTCACGGCTTCGAATTTTGATATTCCTAACACCCATCTTATGTAATATAAAGTGACTTTTAAGCGTCAAGTCTCAGTATTACATATACTATGTACCTATATTAGTATGTTGCTCTTGTTTCGCTTTGAAAATAAATAGTTACTCTCGGTAGCGTAGTGACCAAAAGTGATCATGGCCATCGAGATTAGTGGGCGCCATCTTTGACAGAGATATTAAAATGTCTGTAATAATAGTTAATGATCTACAAATCAGAAAAAATAGATGTAAAGAGTGTATAAGATTTTGAAATTCAATTATAAGTTAGTTACCAACCGTACATATATAAAAGAGTTGAAGAATTGGGATCATAGTTCTGATATTTAAATTATCATTATTATAACACGAATCTCAATGTATAAGTGCAATAAATAAATAAGTTCAAAATTAACTTAATTAACTATTTATCGAATGAGTCATATTAAATGAATAGAATTCAACATATTATTGTCTCGTAGTTTAAAACATTAGACCAACACTTCTTATTACTTAATTACTGATGTTAATTTTCTCTCTCAGACATGGGGTGATTACAAATTTTTACTTCTAGACTCCAGGCTAGTAATAGATCTTAGAAGAATATCAAATAAACCTACCTTGCACAGCCTTATAGTCACGCATTAAGATTATATATCTACTATTACGATAAACACACACTTTCGGTTGTCTAAAACATGTTTTTCTTGGAGTTCCCCCCTATTCCCTAGAATATATTGGGAAACCAATCATGATATTTCCATCCAAGTGACATGATCTTATGTTTAAAGACAAAGCTTGATTAACAAACCCCCTGAATTAATAACCGCGGTAATTGAGATGTTTGCTTGCCCCCCTGCCCCATACCCCACCTCGGGCAACCCTAAAAGGTCCCTAGGTTTTACCCTTGTTTGATTCGCAATCATTCACCCGAAATGCTGAGACGTTATTTCATAATCCGTCACTTGAAGGGTTATTTCCTTATTAATTAATGCCATGTCTTTGGTGAAACTAGTTTCAATATAATGAGGCAACCTACTAAAAGTTTGCCTGTCTGTTTGTCTGTTTTAGTGTCTGTACATAATAAAAAAATAGCGTACTCTGAACAGAATTATTCAAATTATTCAGAAATTCTATATTTGTTAAAATACTAGCTTTGTCAGCAACTTCGTCCGCGTATAATAGTTTTTTTACGGTGTCAAATTTTGTTTTTACAAAACTCCTTATCTTCATACAAACAAACTCTTCTTTATAGCTTTATAGTAGGTATAGATTAAACCCAATTTTTATGAATGCATTATAAACATTTAAATAAAACACTTTAACGGTTTAAAACCCGATATATTAGTTAAACTTATTTGGAAATGATTTTTAACTTCGGCCCGACGTTTCGGATGCTTTGCAGCAGCCGTCGTCACGGGGAGACTGTCATTTTCAAATAAGTTTTACAAATGTATTGCTGACTGCTGTAATGTATTGTTAATTCATTTGTACATATACCCAGACACCTGCCTAACTATGGTGCTTTAATAAGTTTAATCAAAGGATTTCCGTAATCCCATTTCATTTTTAAATATTTCCTTTTAATTTAAATAATATGGAACGTACCTAAATTTTTCGTATATTTTCTACTGAACTGTATGCGTTATAAATAATCTAGCCGCAACTACCTTATCTAGACATCCGTTAATCAATTACCTAAGCTATATAAAACAACCTTAAAAATACTAATACTAGCTGTATCAACTTTCAAGTACCGTCAACATAAATAACATAAGAACTGTAATTAAACAACATACATTACAGTATAATTACAATTACGGATAGCAAATAAATCCTGTTAGAATCAAGGTGTGAACGGTTGAGCAGGTTTGAGTGTCAGTCGGGCAGTAAATATAAATCTACGCTTTATTTAATAATTGTAAATTGCAAATTCAATTATACAGTGTCAATATTGAGATGTCTTATCTCGTGGGTAGAGATAGAATACTAATGTGCATGTAGTAGAAGTAAAAACCAAACTCTAGTAACGTAGGGACCTACATAATTTGACATAGTTGATAACTCTTGACTTTGTAGTAGTGTAACATTTTTCACGGTAACGTAGGTAATCTTTGTTCAGTTTAGACAAAAAAAATGTCATAAAGATTTCATGTTTTATGAAAAGAACATGACACGGACAAGAGTCAAATCTACGACCATCCTTCTTGACCGTTTTAAATTATCAAGTCTAGAATATTATTCTTTTAATTCCACTCGCGCAATGTAATAAATTCAAGTGAAAAAAAGTTAAAAAGCTTTATATAATATTTATATGCAACATCTATTTATGTAATTAATAACTAAAGTAAACTATACTAATTAAACCCATATCATTGTCTTTCGGGCTGTTCGACCGACGTGAGCGAGAGGAGATTCTCGACGTTTCGCCATCACGAGCGAACGGCATCATCAGGAGACGTTAGATCCTCGATTGCTCGAAGGAATAACTCTTACACAATTTAACTAATTAAAAATGAATATATATATAAAATATAGAAAAGAAGCTGCACAATATTACAATATTATTTTTCGCAATTCATTTAACTTACCAAACGGATATACTTACCTTACTTATATTCAAATGTAGTAACAATTAAAAAACTTTTTTGCTGGCCTTACAAAACTTTAGGACGTGCACACACGCGTCGCACACATCGCGTGACCACTCAGGCTGTCAGATGCGACGTCCTTGTGTACAGAACTTTATTTGCAGGCGTAATTTACTTGCTCAATACAATATGTCTTAGGCTTATGTTACTTGAGAATTATTATTATTCTTGTGTAATATTAATTAATTTTATCATAATTTTTAACTGCCTTCGTAGATACCTAAGCGTTTCCTAGCATATCACTAATAAATAAGACCGCGAAGACCCGGGTTTACTCCCTGATAATTGTTATTATCTATACTAATATATAAAGCTGAAGAGTTTGTTTGCTCAAACGCGCTAATCTCAGGAAATACTGTTTCGAATTGAAAAAATATCGTTTATGGGGGAAGGCTTTAGGCTACTACATAACGCTACGACCAGTAGCGAAGAAAAAGGTTAAAATGTTAAAAAATAGATAGATAGATAGATAACGGTTCAAGATGGGGAAATGGGTGAAATAGTCGGCTGATGACGTATCAGTCCACGTCATCAGCCGACTATTCCTGTCCCCGTCCTACCACAGGTGTCCCCGAAAGAAAATAATAATAATAACGGTTCAAGATACCAAAAAATGTGTATGAAATAATTAAGGGCTTATGATGCCTCTTCAATGATAAAAAATAAAGTTTGCGACGTCGTGGCTATTAAGTGGTTAAATAAATTTTGCTGCCCAAATAAAGTATTCTATACGGACGAAGTCGCTGGCAGAGCTTATTATTAATAATTAAGAACGAAAGGACCTGGATTTAAATCCCGGATAATTTTTAATAATCCAATTCAAATTTCCTTCATAGTTTGATATAAATAGTGAACTCATAACGCAATGAAAATAATTGCCCCTTGCTCCCTTTTTAAACGTTTTATTTAAAAGGCTGTCATTTGGAACCTACTATTAGCCACTCAGCGCCCCTAACTCTGAATAGGCGGTAAAAATACACCCACCTTTAATTCCGCAGTTGACAATTGACAATAGTACGAAAGGGTTAACAATGACGACATACTGAAGGGTTAATTGATATGGGTGCACGGTCGACAAAAAAAGGAAAATGGCCGCAAAATGCATGTTTGAATAACGTTTTTTTTTTACCAACAAAATGCGTTTTGAAAAATGAAAAATTCTTTATTCTGTTTTATGGTTCTCGGGCAGTGTATTTCATATTTGTACTAACATGTATAAATGCATACTTCAAATTCATGTAGGTATGCTGTTGCTTATTAACAAAATATTTTTACGACAGGAGAATTAATTGGTTTATTCACTTGTTACTTATTTAAATATATTTCATTTGTTCGTTTAGAGACCAGATTTTTTGTTGTAGATATTTGTTATTTAAAAAATTTCTTTTAAAAAGGAAACATTTACAACACAATTACCTATGTTTGACCTACGGTTGTCAAACTTGGGCGATGAAAGTAAAACTAACAGAAAAAATGTGTAGTACAAGTAAAAAGAAAAGATAAGGCGATATAAGAAATGTAAACAAAATTAAAAGATTCAGAAAGAGCATGCAAAATATAAATATGTATATAATTTTTTTTTCTTGACAAAACCTATAAGTGTAACTTGCTGACTGTGGGCTTCAGGTCATCAGATCGTGCTACTGATCATCCTCTAATGGATCATCAACCACTGGCTCCAACCATTGGACATACATAGTCAGGCTCAACCTGCAAACTAAAAATGTACGTATTTTAAATACGTTAGAAAAAAAAACAGTTTCTTATTTTGAATTTAAATTTTGCATTTGAATTCGACATGCGTTTGAGCAGAAAATAATTTAATTGCGCATTGCGTGACGTCATCAGAATTGACCGCATTGCGGTAAGTGAAGGCTGATGATCGGCTTTTGTCGGCAATTTTTGGTAACCGCGAGCGACAGTCGCGCGTTTTCGAACTGCGGTCAATCATGCGCATGTCATATGTTCGTTGAAAGTTAACATCGATCTAATTATTGTGATATAGCATATTTATGTTCTATTAGTAATTAGCTTACTTTTGAATAAATTGAATAATTCTGTCTCGCTATCTGTATATTTTCGGCATTGTTTATATAAAAAATATACCTTCGTTAATTCTATTGTGTATGGTTAAAATAATAATACTTAAGTATTACTTATATCATATACCTGGATAGTACTGATATCAAATCAATTAAAATCTTTATTTAACAATATAGATGGTGTCATTAAAGAAATTATTTTCATTCATAACTTATTACATATACAAAATATACACACTACACATAACATAAAATGATTGATATATGTTAAAAAAACAATAGTATAGAAAATAACTAATCTATTTATCTATTATTTAATAATATGGTCGCTCGAATCCACGTAGGACCTAGAAATTTGCCACTGTTTTTATTTAAATTGTGTAGCCAAATCTTTCTTCTAATCAAATCAAATTCTAATGACAAGTTTTATCATTTTTTTTACTACTGTGGGTACTGTGTACTGTGCGTATCCACAAGGTTTTTTCTTTGTAATATTTTTTATGTGAGCAAGTAAAAATATGTCAACTGATTATATCTCGTTCAATTAAGCGATAAAGTGCAGTAATGACAAAATTGTTACTTGTCACAATTACCCGCGAAAAGCGGCAAAAGACCGGCAAATTTACATAATGGCGACGCCGGGGGCGATTCTCGTAACTGTGACAATCATTATTATCGCCAGCCGTGTTTACCTTTTCAATTACTAATATCGATATCACCTGACAGCTTCGATAAGTTATCTACGTCTTTAATTGGGTATCGCCTCTACGACGATGGTTGAATTGTGTGAAGTAAACAAAGTACAAGAGTCGCAAGTTTAAACTTCATCTCTGTTGTCTTCTTTTGTTCAAAATAAATGAAGACACGGACGGGACTTGAACCGGAATTCACAGCGTTCCGTGCTGCTCTAACCAATTGAGCCACCTTTTCCTATACGTATCTACTCGTCGAATTTATTCGATTCATGCACGTCTCGAGTCTCGAGCAATGTCATATTTTTTATGCACGGATTTTTAATAGCACAGAACGCTGGGGATGCCGGTTCATGCCCTGCCCATGTCGTATTATTTTCTTTATTAATTTACTTTTGTAAAGTTTAAAATCATATTGTTGCCAAGTTGGTAACTAAGTTATTTACAAAAATATCGTTTGCATGAGTATAATATTTAACCCTAAGGCATAATCTTTTTAAAATAAAAAGCACTATCTTAAATGTCTGGAAGCTTAAAATAATCAAAATGCTTTTCAAAATATACCTAGAAGCGTCTGTTTACTGTGCGCTTGTCGATATGAATTCTAAGATATAGTGGATACTGGACGTGGCATGTAATATGAAATCCTGTTTCTCCTTGTTGTGCATGGTGAACACATATTTGTGTCCGTTTTAGTGATCGATGTTGTTTACATTCAATTTATGATACTACTGTCCCCTGCCCGATCGAAACGATTTATTATTACCCAGGACCTCTCATGTTTAACGCAATGTTAGGCATCGCGTTTAACTTTAAGCTACGTAAGTGGTAAACGCAACATACTATATCATAATTATAACTTTGTATTCATCAAAAATTAAAAAATATAAGCGTTAAGGATATTAGAGTTATAAATCAAGTTGTTACAAAAAAAATCTACCTTATAATACAAATAATTTTAGGGTGTTTTATTTATTTACTTAGGTAATTATTATCCAGAATTCGAAGCAACTCTAAAACCAGTCTCTCAACATTAGTTAGTACATATTTGTTGAATTTATTAAATTTTGTTAGATCGTTACAAATTTTTAATATTGTCAATTTTCCTTTATAGCGAGCAACATACAAACAACGTTAAGTGGTTTTTAATTATGTGTTGGTTAGAACGTTAATAATACTCGGCATTAATTAAATAATAATAATATAAAAATGCTTGCTTTCCTTGTCAAATTATTAGTGTTCCTTCCAGTAGCTTTAATTCCATATCGCAACCCTTTGATCGCGTCCGTTAATAAAGTCAGCAATTTTGCATACAGCCCCCCTTTTCTTTTTCGTTTGCTCAAATTAAATTCTCGAGTGGAGCGGCTGAATGTCGGGTCACGTGACTATAACTTGCACTCAACACACAATTTGAGGAGCTCATCCGACAGTGAAAAAGGGAGTTATGTTTTCGTTGTCACTATTATTCGCTAGGCTAATGGTAGCTTTAAATTGGACTTAAGTTTTGAAGCATAATTGTTTTTATATACCTAGGTGCCACCTGGTTCCTCGACTGCTGGGTTTGAATACCGGAAACAACCTTTGCACCCGGTCCTGACTCTCCTTTAAAACCTTTATAACGTTGCAAAAAGTATAATTATAATTAGTGGGGCGGGTCATGATCAACGTGATTCCTGTGAATTTAATTGAACAGTAAAACAGACACAGAACTGTGTTTACCCTTTATCCCCACGTAGAGTATATAAGATATGTCTCCTAGAACACGAGTATAATTAAAATTCAAATCATTTAATCCACACCGAAAAACATACCTATAAAGAATATACGTACCTACAGAAATTATACATTGAAATAAAAAAAAATATATAAGTAAATTAGTTACAATTATCACATACACTAAATGGCCACAAAATATTTAAATAAAACACTTTAACAGTTTTAAACGCGATATATTAATAAATATATAATATAATTTGTTTGAAAAACTAATATACTTCGCGTTTGAATCTGTTAAAGTCTTTATGTAAATGTGTACTACTCGCGTAAAGTACGGACAGTATTTTCTCATAGAATAATCGCGTAATTTATTGAACTTGATTTAGTTAACGGCTACTGTACAACACACATACTTTACCAAAATCATTACTCTCCTTTACATCGTGGTCGGGTCAACCGCCATAAGGCCGAATTCACACGTGCGTCCTGGCACGGACGGCGCGACAACGCGACACCGCCGCGGCTATCAATCATTGTCGTGTCAACGCGCTTTGTCGCACAAATTGCTTATTGTACTGCAAATTGCTGTAATTTTCCGACTATTTAAAAGTGTCGTTCGGAAAAGTGATTTATTGTGATCGCATTAAGGTTCATTAAATGATGTATATAGTTCACGCGAGTAGTACACATTTAAATAAAACATTTTTACGGTTTAAAACGCGACATATATCGCGTTTTAAACCGTAAAAATGTATATTAGTTAAATTTATTTAAAAATTATTTTGACCACGGCACAGCACCCGAAACGTCAGGTCGTAGTTAAAATTTTTCAATTACCTACTTAAGTTTAACTAATATAATAATATCGTGTTTTAAACCGTTAAAGGGTTTTATTTGAATGTGTACTACTCGCGTAAACTATAGACGTCTACTTTTGTTCAATGTAGAATATAATTTTAATTTATTTACACGGATCATGGATTTAAGTGAATTACTTTTAACGGTCTAAAACGCGAAGTATAGTGGTTTACATATTTTTATTTTTATTACGGTCAGACGTTTCGGATGCTTGTAGTCACGGGGAGGGATGAATTTTATTAAATAAAAATATACCTACGACCTAACAAGTTCCAAGACATAACCTCAATAGCTCTCGCTGTAAGTAAATAACTGAAACACATAGTACATGTGGTATTATCTGCCCATGTTTATGTAGGAAAAAATAAGATTTCAAGATTTGTGTTTACGTTCAACGTGAGGCTTTCGTGGAACTATATATATATTATAATTTCACTAGTCACAAAATAACGGCGTCGCATACTCAAAACCGAGGCTTGAGAGAGAGGCAGATTTGCCGGCCCCTAAATCATATTCCAATAAAATGTAATTATAAGTTGCCCTGCGCCCGCGCCGCCGGCAGAAGCGACAAACGACCGCGCTTATCTCGAAATCAAGAAGTCCACCCACTCCATTGTTCTTTACGCTCAAATTACAATAAGTTCAAAAGTATATTGGAGTTTGTCCAATCTTTAGTCGACAAAGGGGTGGACTTAAAGATATTTTTCCGAACACTTCTTACTTAGTTTTAAGTAGGTAATGTTTTTTTACATTACATTAAAAAAAAGGTTACATTCTTTAAAAAATATATTTTAAAACGAATACCATTTTACACCTTACTATAGGACTAGTTCAAGCTATAGACTGTAATTATATTTGAGAAATTAGAAATAGATAAACCTGGCAATTTAAAAATCGAAAATAAATTGAATAAAATTTTTCGACTCGGGGATGCCATTGAATCGGCATCGTCAGCGTTCCTTCATCGTCAGAGCAACAGCACAGAACGCTGACGATGCCGGTTCAAGTCCTGTCCGAGTCGAAAATTTATTCAATTTATTTTCGATTTTTAAACGATACTTTAGTCTAATAATTATTTCCTTCTTCGTGTTCACTTATATCGATAGATTTGACACAAAAAATATATTTGAGCACATGCTACTTTGAAATTTTTTAATATTACGTGCTATTCCTATATATATCCATAGGTACATCTAGATACACAGATTAAGCTAAGCACAGATTATACATTATTAATTCGATTACAGCCAACCTTATCAGATGCTGTTTAGTCGTGGTAAGCATCGGACTGCGGACGCGGTGAAAAGACGGGAGATAATTGAAATCATGTTTTGCGGTTTTGTGATTTATACAAAAGATCTAGTATTAACCTTTAGGGCCCTTTTGATAAAATACAATGAAGTATTAGACTACACCCCCAGACTTATGTAAAATTGCAATTAATTCTCGTAATCTGTATTTATGTTTGCGTAATAGCAATAAACTAGACAGATTATAATTTTAAAAAGTTACAGACAAGATCTGAACTTTTTTACACATTGTATCTACATCGGTAATCTAAAGGGTCGTCTTTGACATTAGAGATACATTTAATCTCCAGACTCCTGTGTCCAAGGCTGCTGCAAGACATCCGAAAGATCAGGTCGTAGTTAATATATATTGTAAATAAGTTATAACTATTATATTTCGCGTTTTAAACAGTAAAAAGAGTTTTTTATAAACAAATCTGCCTGATTGTGTCATCGTGAGGAAAATATTGACAAAATTCAATATTAAAGAAAAATTAATTATTAGACTTTTAAAATATAAGAGCTCAAGTGCAATTTTAAATCTGATTACAGTGAAATCTGAGCTCTTAGACTACGCACACTAATAAGGAGTAGTATTTCAAATTCAATAACAAATAATATTTTGACACCATACAATCAATGTGATTTTATCTCAAAGATTGGCAATAGCGATTAAACTTCTCGGAATCGTGTGTCGTTGGCCGCCATTTTGTTTTCGGTGTTGACAGTAACAAGAAGTGAATGAATCGGCGATTCAATGAATTTGAATTGTCTCAAATTGAATTTAAATTATGACAAGCAATGATAGCAATAGTTATATTTTTTTAATATAATGAAATCAAGTTTTATAGTAGGACGGATCTATCAAACGTCAGGTTTAACGATGACAGTATTACATTTCTCATGCTCAACTGTGATTAACAAAAAACTATCGCTTTTTATTTAACAAACGAGCTGAAGATGGAAGGTGAATAAGAATGCTCTAGCCATATAACATTTCAAAAAGACGCGCTGTTGAATCTTTTTTGGATGTCCGGACATCCAAAGACATTTTACTGTGGTTCACGACCCGCAAGGTAGGTATTTAAATATCGCTGGCGCCCATTTAATAACAATATATCCAGATAACATAACTACTAACTTTTTTAAAATCATTAATAGGAAACATGTTTTAATTATTTTCACGCACTTTGTTTATTAGCCATACATTGCGCGAGAGGTTGAAAAAATTCGACAATGGAACACGGTAGCTCAATTGGTTAAAGCAACAGCACAGAACGCTGACGATGCCGGTTCAAGTTCTGCCCGAGTCGTAAATTTTTTAATTAATAATTTATTTTTAGTCTAAATAGATTTTCTAGACACAGATGAATTTGAAACTTGCGATTATACGATTTTTGAAATACATTGGCTACCATTAGACCTACTAATAATGATTCATACAACTGGCAATTTCAATGTCTTGAATAGTCGCAAGCGCATCGAAATCCAACTGTTTCGAACCGGTGCCGAAACAAGCCGGATAATTACGGGGATCACATTTACGAATGTAAATGCGTCGAGTGCCCTGCCATTAATCATGTTGCGGTCATCTGCCGCCCGCGGCGCTGCGGACGCGGCACCTACGACCAGTGCTGCCTGACCTATCTGCTTGTAAACGTATGGATTTTCATATGGCTAATAAAAATTTACTTAAGTAAAATTTTACCACAGGACTCAGCTAGATTATATAACATAGATTTGCGCCTAGGAAAAGACCTAGTTACATTTTTTCACTTAGACTATTATTAAACCTAACTAAAATAACTATTGTAATTACTTAGTTTCTAATTTTCATCAAACTACAAATGTGATGTAAAAGTGGGTAATATTGAACAATATTAATATTCAGTTAATTTTAAATAACCACAAGTAATGTACTATATAATATGCACTATTTTAAAATATTACTCTAATGAAACATTTTCAGTTGTATGGTTTAAGTTACCACTTCAATATGAATCTTAAATAAATGTTGATAATGTGTTAACTAAAAATGTTATAAGAGACAGTCTCAATTACATAGATATAACTAATACAATATTAGTACTTTTAACGGATTCGTAAATTGATTTAAAAAAGTTGCCATCTCTACAATTCCAACCACCGTCGTCGTTGGAAGTCCAACATAAAATGGTTGACGTTTTAAATGTGTATCAGCGCATAAGCGTTCTTTTTTCGAATCGCAGCGGCATGACAGATGTATGTAGTGTTGCCATGTGCATTTGATAGGGATTTATTTAATAGGAGGATTAAACGTTGATGATGTGCGCGATAGATACATAATTTTAATGTAGGCCAGGTGCAAATTTAGTTAGCTTTAGTGAATCGGGTTTTTTTCAATTAGAGAT
Organism: Leptosia nina; assembly: GCA_963661955.1. NCBI lineage: Eukaryota > Metazoa > Arthropoda > Insecta > Lepidoptera > Pieridae > Leptosia > Leptosia nina. The sequence goes on from CAVLEF010000003.1 coordinate 5,550,752, forward strand.
ATTTGTAGCTTGGAACTAATTTCACTTATAATAAAAGACTTGAACGGTTTAAAACGCGATATATTTGAAGTATTTTAACTACGTCGTAGTCGTGGAGAGAGTCTACCCTTCATATATCGCGTTTTAAACCTTTAATTAATTTATTTTAATGTGTACTAATCGCGTAAAATACAGACAGTAGCTGATATTGCCTGCTTGTTATTTGACCTTTTAAAAGTTATTCTCAACTAAAATTACATTGTGTGAATCTACTAATAAACAAACCCACAGTCTCGTCCAAGCGAGCGAAACTTAATTAATTTCTAATCGTAAGCGCAACCCATCAACACAAACAACACGACCATACACAGACGATCAATAATTTACTCGCGCCATAAAAGGAGGATCGATAAGACAACCAATTTCATCCCATATTGTTTGACAACATTCGATTATGTGCGACACAATAAAAATATGGCGTCTAACAAAAGAAATCTCTTCAAGTCTTTGTCGTGCTTTTTTACAAAATATACAGAGATGTACTTTTAAATTTGTAAACATTAAAATATATATATATTACAGGTTATTAATTTAAATAAATTACGGATACTATGCAGCGGCCGCAATGTTATTTTTATTTATTAATTTAACTAATGTATATCGAGTTTTAAACTTTCAAAGTGTTTTATTAAAATGTGTAGTCACTACGCGCATAAACTATAGACATTAAGGGGTATGTTCATAAAATTCATACCCATTAATGTTACAAAAAAAAATAAGAGTGTGTATTTTAATAAACTGATTTTCGACGTAAAAAATACGAACATGCAAAAGAAAGCCTTAACGGAACATCGATGTAAACCTTTTTGTGAGGATTTATAATAACATCGTTTTCCCGCGATCCCATCGAACGAGGCGTGACATTTCAAAAGCAGTGTTGCCAGCACAAAAAAGTGAAATAATACAGGGGAGTATTTGTTCGATATTGATGCGTCTAACGGGGCTTTTGAGGGGATGTTATAGATTAATGATGTACGAAAGGATTGTATTAAATAACGCTTTTCATAACGTTTCCGTTCTTTTGTGGCAGCGCTGTGTCAAATTAATGTTTAACCTCCTTTGTCGCGCTTGGTTTTATATAAAAACTATATATTCAATGCATTTAACAAAGTGTGTCAAAGTTCTTTAGGAAATAAGCCTTAGTTAAGTTTCAGAAAGATTTATAAAACAATTCAACTGAAACTTGAAACTTACCTATTATTCAGATATCAACGATGGTATATATCTTCTTAAAGACATCTTTGTAAAATCTGCGAAATTTTTTTTTCTGAGTTCTAATCTCATCCTTCATTAATGTGTCACCTACTTTATAAAAACGGAATATAGTACAAATAATTCCTATTAGAAAAAGCTAATTTCACTCACTGTATAAAACACGTAAATTTAGCATAGTTTTTAGCATTTAACATATGACCCTTAAAAAGAAAGACAAACATTAGTAGAAACAGTTTACAAGCTTCACTGATTAAATAAAACACTATAACGGTTTAAAACGTGATATATATTAATTAACTTATTGGAAATAACATATTTAGTTTAACTAGCGTTTTAAATTGCTAAAGTGTTATATTTCAATGTGTACTACTAGTAAACTACAGACAGTATTTAAGCCTCACTGTATCAAAGTCGGATAAACAGGAACCCTCCACAGTGGATACTTGGACCCTTCAGGTGCGTTCGCATCTGTCGATATTAATAACCCATTGTTACATATCGATTTATTACCATACATCACTACGGAGAACAACCAGATGCGCTTTCTTTCAAAGTCATGTGATTAAATAGTAGAACGGACACACCGTAATACAGTTTTAAAAGATAATAACGAAAGTTAATATAAACTCAACAAAATTACTCGATTATTACAAAAAATACGATACGGGCAGGACTCGAGCCGTGATCCACAGCGTTCGGTGCTCTAACTGATCGAGATATCGTGTCCTACACGTCATCGTCCAATTTTTTCAATTGAAACATGCACCTCTCGCGCAAACTGTAACGATCATATTTAAAAATCAGGTTTCAAATTTAAATGATATAAACTAATACTATGTTGCATGTAACATACATATTAGTTATCTCACCCAATTAGTTTTACTATTTTTGTGATAATACAAATCTTTTTTACTTAAATAAATACATGATCTATTTATAATTAAGTAACTAAATATCCTATGAAAGGTTATTTACTATTCATTACTAAATAAGTCTCAGTTCTCTAGCTTTTGCGAGCGCCTCTACGATGAAATCTTTACTTTTCATAAGTCTAACACTTTCCTAGTTTCCTTTAAAGCAAGTATCTACGTAGATAGGTATCTAGATGTAATCTCTTTTGCTTAGATAGACTGGTTACCTAAGTAGGTAATTTCCTCCATAAAGTAATTGTTCTTTAAGCAAATAAAATTAAGTCTAATATTTCATTAAGCGTGCAAAGGACAAAGGTAACGGTACTTTGAAAACTGCCAGGGACGAACATTTTATTTCTCAATCTAATTCTCTAGGTCATTAGGCTTAATTGTGTTAAAGGTGAAAAAACGAAAAGAACGTCAATACAAGACCAACGTCATTGCATTTTTAACAATAGGCCGTGTAATAATAAATAAATGAAAGCCTAATTTCCCCTGTGGGGCATAGGGCGAACATATTTCTGTACCTGTTTCTCTGATCGGTTTTATTTACAGGCAAGTTGATCAGACTTCTGTGCCCTGCCCGTCTGAAATAGTCCATTGTTTCCCCGTGATTCGAATCCATGACCTCTCGTGCTTAAAGCGATGTTACACGTTTAACCTTTTAGCTACAGATGATGCAGGTATGCATGTATGGCCTAGTCTAATTGTCACGTATGCCGCTAGAGGGGAGGTCACTGCGGGGGTGGGTAACGCCGGGGTGTCGGAGGGGGGAGGGGGATTGCGCTATTGATCGCGTGACCCGCCGCGCCCGTCACGCTGTCTTTGTGCTGAGAGGAATCATTAGGATTTTAGCTTTTTTTCTTCCACTGTACACGGATAAAAGATAATTTTAAATTAGCTAGTGGTAAAAATAGAATTTTAAAATCGTCAAAGTAACGCATTTAGATTTCTCTGATGTGAATTTTTGCACAGTGGTTATTTTATTGCATTTATTTATTTATTTTTTATTTTAGTTTTAAGTAGGATTTGAACGCCTGGTCTTATAACTATAAAACAGATTGGTTAGAGGGAAGGTAGTTAGATATTTACCTAGGTACATAACAGATCAAAGTATTCCATTTTTAAAACTAATAAAAGATATACACACAAGTATTTCGTATTCACCAACGGAAAAGTAATGTTCATACATCATACTTATAATTGAACATACACCAATAAAACTGTTTAAAAATAGAACCACATGTCACATGTCACCAGCCCCACCCCCCATGTGACAGAATGGACCAATCAGAGATGTCTCCACGCCGCCCGCGACAGTCTCGACCAATCGCACGCGTCGCCTACATCCAATGACACTTGGGTGACATTCGTGGAAAGTTCAACACCCCGGCGCCTGGTTGGTTGGACTGTTTGGATTCTTTATTTAAATAGGGTTACGAATAGGTTTTTACGACGATACGAAACCGTTACCAGTTAGTCTAGTGTTTTGGGTTTTTTAGACAAACCTCGGCCACGTTGGTATAATGGTAGCAATGTATGGCATAATCTACGGGTCGTGGGTTCGATTGTCACCGGGTCCTAATCAATTTTGTATTTTTCATGAAACGTGTTAGATTTCGTTTGGAGATTTGGATATTAAATAAGTGGTTAGAATAACGAAATTCAATCCGCTTCGGGAACCACCGTTCGCGGATGTATAGGACCAATTTTAATGTCATGAACTTAAAGACAAAATTCGGCGAAAAAGGTCTTTACAACTTATAAAGGTTTATATTGAGTTTTGTTTAATTAAAACTTTGATTCACATGTCGTTTATTGAGCCATCCTCTAATTCCTTCGCTCCCAAGAGATACCGCTTAAAGACTTAATTGGGGATGCTGTAAATGTAACCAGTTTTTGTCCGAGACGTGTCTCCAACTATAGTGAACTGTATTAGGGATTTGTACTTAACTTAAGGGCAAGTTAGGTAACGTTTCGTTTTATAGGACTTTGGGCAAACTTACTGCCATTGTCTTGTAAATAGCTCCTTATAGTCAATATCTACTATCCAATCTATCTAGTTATATAATCTAATCTATCTATCTAATACTACTATTGTCGTTGTCTATAGTTTACGCTAGTACACATTTAAACACTTTCTTAAAACGCGAAATACATCTCGCAATAGTCTCGTTTAGTTAGTTTTACAAGTTAGAATTATTTATAAATGCGTTTAACTCATATATTTCGCATATTTATTATACTAATCAGACCATCTTCATAACTAAATGGGCAAACGTGTTGTCTAACATTGCGTTAAGCGTGGTCCTGGGTTCGAATTCTATGCCCCACGGCGAAAATGTATTTCACTTTTAATAATATATTTATTTTAACGGTTCAAAACTAAAATTTTAAAACAAAACCTGTCTTAATAAAACCTAAATAAAGTAGACAACAGTTTATTTTTATTTTCCATCTGTATCTTACTGTTATCTCTCTTTTTTTTGCAGGTAGGAGATCCACCCTTTTGTGAAGACTATAAAGTTAAGATTTTCTGGCCTTTGATACCAGGATAACATAAGTTAGCAGGAACTAATAAAGGACTCATATAAAGTTTAATCAGTTACTGGCAAATGTTTTAAACTACGCTTTTATAAGCTACGGACACATAAATTCTAATAAGTTCTGGTGACTTATATCACTTCTAATAAGTAAAGCTTTGTCTAATAAGACATTAAATATAAAGTTGCACTATATTTAACTAAAAAATTATACAGTAAAGCAAGAAAATAAGCACGAAGCTTCGAAAATCAAAATAATAAGAGTGAAAAGAAAGAACACTGTCTCATGCCTTATTACTAGAGAGATACTAGTGTTGCCAATTTCTAAAATTTGTTAAAACATAGATAAATTGAGGCCGCTAGAGACAGAATGGCCTAATAACAAAAACATGATTTTCAATAACAAGGAAAATAAAAATGCACAATTATTTGTGTAAGAATTATGATAACAATTTTCGTTCACTGTGCTCTTGTAGATTAACATTTTTAAACTATAAAATATAAATACTTCAAGTCACAAAATTACAGTTAGGCTACTCTGACTCTAGCGGCCTCAGTTATCCTTCACATATAAACAATGTCATTACGTCGAAACGAACATCGTTTTTGATTTGTCCTTCGTTAAATAGTTTAGGATCGATCAACGCCATCTGCTGCCAAATTGCGTTAACATGAGTCAGCAGTTAGCAAGCTGTTGGGATACTATATCACCCTCATTCTTCTATTATAGCGGTAACGATAAGTTTTAAAGGAAACATTTTTAACTGTTTAAAACGCGCAATTTATTAGTTTGTTATTTATTGACGTGGTTGCGGGGATGATGTCTTTAATATATTTCGTTTAATATATAAAAGACATCAAGTTAAAAGCGTTTATTGGCCGTGTGGGTACTGTCTGCATGAACATGTAATGCTTAACTATAAGTTTTTAAAAGTTTTTATTATTTTATATGTACTTAGTAAATTAATTTGTAATTCTTTTATATTGTGTTTGTTCAATGTCTTGTGGGAACCTTAATTTATATAATTATCCATATTCAAAATTAGCTGCTAGGTATTACTTATTATTTGACTTCGATTGAGTCTCAAAATTAGGTGATCACTTCGCCCAACACCCTTTGTTCCAAAAATATGTGTATACTGGTAGTATACACATATTTTCCTTACCGTTCCGTTCGTTTTTTAATAACCTCAAGATTTTAACAGAAAAATGACACATCACCGAAAACGATTTAAAATGTAATTTCATGCGACATTAAAAACACTTCGCGACAGACGTGTGAAGTCCTTTGTTCAGTTTTTGCTTCAGGTAAACTGATCAGCAGAAAATTCGTTGACATTTGGACAGGAATTGTCAGCCCTAAGTTGAGACGGTTAGGGTTGTCCGAATACTTTGCAGTGTCATCTTGCTTGAGGAGCTTTTTTGCTACATGTCATCACGCGTGTTATTTAAGAGGGCAAAGCTGTTGAAATATGTCGTTTTTATGGGACAAGAATTTTCGTAGAACTTTTTTATATAGACAATCAAAAGACTATTTTTGTAACCATATTTTTCTGCCTTGTGACAAAAGCTTCTTAAAGTAAAAAGGACTTGACAAACATGTATATTTTCAATTTGTGTTTAGCCATAAGATATGTAATATATTGTATGTATCGTGTGTTTTATAGTGACTAAAACTGTCAAACACATTTGTGCTTCTTAAAACAACCGTTTAACTAAATGGGCGCGTTGATAGCAATGTATGGTTATTTATATATAAGCAACGGCTCGTGGATTTAATTTCAACTAGCTCAAACAATTTATAATGTATCTGAAACGCCGTCTGGAAATCTGGATATTAATTGGGTAGGTTTTAGTGAGGATTATTGAAATTCGGCCCCAGTCACTAATCACCCTCCACTCCATTACTCCATACATCCATTACTAAGTAAAATTAAACAAACTATTGTATTTTAATCGTTAAATATTTTCATCCACTATACGATATTTGATGAGTCCAGTGAAATTTCAGGCCGTAGTTAATATAATTTTCATATAAGTAAGTTTAAGTAATATATATCGCGTTTTAAACCGTTAAAGTGTTTTATTTAAAAGAGTGCTCTGAGTTAGCTCAAAGGAAGAAATAAACTTCAATCTTCGGCAACCCTACCCCCACTAATCAAAGGGATAATTACGTGAAGGCGACAAAGACTGACAAAAAACGATTTTTGTTGCATCACGTTTGGTGATGAGACGGACCTTTTGTCGGCGGATTGACAACGCTCTCGGGGTATATGCGGATAATTAATGTTTCAAGGATGCGGTCGTGTGTTCGATTTCTATGCATTTTTCCTTAGTCAGAGTTATTAAGTATGATATGGGTGTTATAAAAATTTAACTCGCCAAATAAGGAGACTTAAGGACCTGTTTAAGACTACTCTACTACACGTTAAGATAAAACTAATTCAATTTAAACAACTATGTGTACATTAGTAAAATTATATTAATTTTAAGTATTTTTTAATTAGTAGACATTTTAACGTAGTAACTGAAGACTTTTGTGTGGTTCAGGAATAACTTGACATTTATTTATTTAAGAAGACAGAAAAGCAAACAGAAATATCACAGTAATATGTTATTATAATGGATAATATATAATATAGATAATATATAAAGGATAAAATTGTGGTTAAAGAATTACTTTCAAAATTTGATTATTTAAAAGTTTAAACTAAATTGACAAAAATTTCGACTCGGGCAGGACTTGAACCGGGATCGTCAGCAGCTCTAACCAATTGAGCTACCGAGTCTCGTACCTAGTCGTCTGTTTTTTTTCAACTTATTGATAAATTAATACGCAAGTGCTCAGGTTGAAATTACACTGCGCGAGAGGTGCTTTTTGAGATTATTATAGGTCTAACAAAAGCCCGATTTCTTAACTACGGTAGCGATTACTTGTATATACAATACGACCTTGAGTTAGCAAGTTCGACGACCTTACCGCGAATAATCCGTTCGTACCGAATCATTAACCCCCTATCTGTGCCCAAATTAACCGACTCACACGACGGACGCTAATGTCAACTTGTCAATGTCACTTGTCACGGTAAAAGCTTGCTTTCACCCGGTGTTGGGTGACTGGACATTCTGTTTTTCTCTTTTTTGTTTTTTTAATTCGCGCCGAACGATTGTATATTTCTGTATACATAGTATCGTTTATTCTAGGACAAAGAATTCTTACATTGTTTAAATTTATGGATAATATTTAGAAATATCAATAAAAATTAATTATAGTTGTCAGTTACGTTAATTGTTATTTTTAGTTACTTAGTTCTCACGAGTCGGATAATATATCAAAATTCCTAATGTTCAAAGCCAAAATAGGCTAGAGAATTTAACGTCCCATTATGTGAACCACATGTTTGCGCCCACTAACATAAAGAAATCAAGATTGAAAATGGAAATTTTTCCAAAATTTATGAATGTTTGCATTAAGGTGAAATAACGAAACAATAGCTTTAGACAATGGCTGCGTTCATTTATTTTCTTCAATACGATCAAGAAATTTAACTTCATTAACAACTTATTAAGTCTCAATGTAATACAATTCTTGAAAGGTGTAAACTGTCACAGATAATTTAACCTAATTTAGTAGTGACGGATATGAGTGTCGTGTAGTCACTCGCGTGTTAAAATTTTAAAAGCTTTCACGCGTTAAAAGTTGTCGGTATTTCATAATATAAAGATTTAACAGTATGGTCCAACAATAATGGGCGTGATTATTTGATGGAGCTGTAAGAGTTATACTTATATAAATTATAGTTATAAAAAATATATTTTAAACGAATTTGGTAACTACTATATGTAAGTCAGAAATTCTCGGATTTTACCAAGCGCATTTAGAATAGTATTTTTATTAAAAGTAAGTTAAATCAAATAATATACAAGAAATTATACAGCCATCCAATTTTAGGATGGGCATAAATCATAATTAATAGAAATAATTAATTTCAGGAGAACTATGCGTCGTCAATCCATCACGCAACACCAGGATATAATGGCACCGTCAGACAAAAACGAATTAAATTAAAGAATAAAAGTCACAAAAGCTGCGCCGGCGCCCGTGTCCCGCTGGCAAACTATTGGACGTGTATTATATACGGTATGTTTAATTTAAAGAGTAAATTCTAAGAGCTAGTGGCGTTTGTGTAAGCGACTTTTGTTAATATATTTATAATCCTATAAGTTCCTATAGTAATATAATCTGTATTATTATTAAAAACTTTGCTTAGTTTAGTTCTTCTTAGGAAGGTATTTGCGATGTATAATGATAGACAACAATGGTACCTCGTTTAAAAATCTATTGCTACTGTATATAGAAACACATAAAATATAAATATAGTAAAACTAAATTAATTATTTACATAAAATAGTTAGTGCAAAGGCGGCCTCATCGCCTTTAGCGATTTCTTCCAGGCAACCTTTGTATAAAGAAAAGGAAAACAATAAATGAATAAAAGCCAACGAGAATGAGTGAGAAAATGCAATAAGTTGTAAATTACAATTATATCAGATACTATACGGTTGAATTTTTATTCAATTTAAAATCGATTTTAATCTATATAACGCTACTATGCGCTATAAAAAAAACTAAAAAATATTAAAGTTTTAATCTAATTCAGTTATTTTTATGACTTTGTACTGTTTTAAAAAATTAAGTATGCTACTTACTACTTACGCTGTACTATTTATAACTCAAGTATATAAAACAAATGAAGATCAATGTTAGTAACTACAAATATATCTACTTAAACTCCCGTCTCTCTTTCGATGCTTGCCAAATGAAACACCCTGTAAGTCTAAAAGTAATCTATAATCTCATATTTTGCCGGCGCATTGACCGCTTTTGTCGTCGATAAACTATTGTTGCCGATTAGTCGCGGGTGACAGCCACACGGATAATCGACTAGTGTTATAATCGAGTTTATAATCGATTTGCCCTTTGTCGGCGTCTTTGTAGTCGACAGGTGGATTGTGACGGATTTTTTTCAAACGAAATGTCATGTGCATGGCATTCAATTGTTGGCGTTATTGACGGGTTTGGAGGTGTTCTGGTTGTATAATGGTCCACAACACTTCTTTAATCGGTGGTTTATGGGTTCGGTTACAATTGGATAAATCACATTCTAATATAGAGGATAGACAAGCACGGTGGAACTCACTCACTTGGTGGGTGAGTATATATATAAACAGATTTTGATAAACTATTTTGCATTTTAAAGCAGAGTATACTTAGTAAGAAAATGCTTAAAAAATTTAGAAGCGTATCCGCCAACAAAACTACATCTATTATATACCTTTCCGCGTATTTTTTATTAAGGTTTATTTATATAAATAAAACACTATAAAATGATTTTTAACTTCGACCCGACATTTAGAAAGCATCCGAAATGTCGGGTCGAAGTTAAAAATCATTTTCAAATAAGTTTAACTAATATATCGCGTTTTAAACCGTTTTAGTGTTTTATTTAAATGTGTACTACTCGCGTAAACTATAGACAGTATTTAAGATTTATTTAATTAAATTTTCAACTTATTTGTTTCTGTAAGTTTTCTATATATCGTAAAAAGGCTAAGATAAAAGTGGTCATTTAAAAAACAACACAACACATTTATCACTTTCATAGCTTTTTGTCTTTAAAACATTCCGTTTATCGAAAAAGCGTTGGCGTTGCATTTAATTTAAAATAAACAATTTAAGAAAATACTAATTTCCCCAAGATGACGTCCGGAAATGGCCTGTAAAGCGTTGTGTTCGCTCCGCCTCTAGCAATTTGGCTGCGTACGCGCATACGGTTCCCACGTTTGTGTACTGCGGCCAATTATTCTGATTTCTTAGGACATTTCTAAACTGATTTCAATTATGTTAGTATGTAAATATTAGCGAAGGTTAATAGTGTCAAGCGCGAAACGAATTTAGTTTTAAAGCCAAAGCTAAACGTTATCCACAGAAATGTTTATGTTGTATTTTTGTAAATATGAACACTGAGGTGTAGCTTAGCTGAGGCTAAGCTTTGCGGGGAGGCCTATGTCGTCCAGCATTGGATACCGAACGGCTGAAAAAGTAAACAAAAATATGGGCTCTAAGTCTCATAGAATATTAATAAATCTTTGCAATAAATTAGCTCCCTTATATAAGTACTCCTAAGAAATCAGTAAAATAGTGTCACCCTAAAAGGAGCCGGTATAAGACGCTGGGCGTCACCAACAGCGCTTTCGATTATTGAGTCCCGCTTATTATAATTTAACGGCTTGACGTTTGGGGAACTGTCCGCGATTAAAAAAAAAGAGATAATGAATTTGCAATGTATTAAAATTAGCACATTAGTTAACAATTAGTTGTTCGCTTGTTTAATGTTTTGTGTTCTAGCGCGCTTCTTAAACAAATGGATAGACAAAACTAACGTTCTAAAAAAGGCTCTAGGCTATAAAAGATCAGTTTACAAGAAACCGGAGAGAAATGGGGCAAAAACGGGAAAACGGCAAAAACGGTTAAGGGATCCAAAAAATGAATGCAAAAAAAAAAAAAAGTCCGCGACAAAATTTGTCCATCTTTATATTTTAAGATTAACTGACAACATCTACAGGATGCGGACGATGTTATGTATACTAGCTAAAAATTATAAAATGTAGATGTGAAATAGTTTGCTAAATATTATTTTCACGCCCAAAATAACTATTCCACGCGGATGAAGTCGCTGGGATAGCATAGTGAGTCATAAGAAAAATAAGCAATCAAATAAGGATTATATTCTATAAAAATCTTATTGGTCTTTTCATCCTTCATCCCGCTTTAAATTATAAATATGTAAAAGGCCCACCACACCGTTCAAGTTCCGCTTGGGCTTCGGGCAGGTTTAAAAGTCATTACGCATTGTCGGTGCGCACACGCAGGACAGGCACTCTACTTTTAAACATCTAGCAAAATTTCAAGCAATGCCGTAAGAATTAAAATATCGTCCCAACCTAGATTTTAACCCAGGATCTAGACGCGGCATCTTCCATCTACCTAATTCTTAAATCTCAATTCACAGACAGACAAATCGTTCATAAAGTGAAAATCATAAAGAAGTGAACCCGGAAACACTTCGTAGACCGGAATAGACCGGGAGATGCTAAAACATTTGATTAGTTATCAAGTGCACTATATTCGTCGTGTGATCCTAACACATAAAATTACTGGATATGGCAAGACGATTTAAAAAAGAAAAATATACAACACATTCCTGAAATATATTGGACTTTTTTAAATGAAACACTTTAACGGTTTAAAACGCGGGTAGGCGAAATCCCCGTATTTCGCCTACCACGAAGTGAATCCCATGCTTGTCATAAAAAAAAAACAGTCGGATCTCGCAACTGATATAACTCCGATAGGAAATTAATAATTATTATAAATAATATTAATTTTCCTCTTACAACAAAGTATTTAGAGTTTATTTGAATATTGAGAAGGGAAGTAATATTAACAACATAATATTTGTAATTGTTTCCCTTGTATTGCTTTTCTTGTTTAAACAAGTGAAGTGGTTTCGTCTCTTAATTAGGAAATTTTTGATGGAAAAAGGGGGGGTAAATTTTGTTGACAGACATTGCTACCAAGAATACATTACGCGAGAGTTGCATGTAGCAATGGCTTGAAAAAAATTCGACGATGATGTGTGAGACACGGTAGCTCAATTGGTTAGATCATCAACACAGAACGATGCCGGTATTTTTAAAGTATGACAACTCTTATGATATTGTGTTATTTTCAAGAATGTTTGATTATTATAAAATGTATTTCTCTAATGTCTGTAGTTTATGCAAGTAAAACGCGATATATTAGTTAAACTAGCCTCCCAGTCACCACGGCTGCTGCAAAGCATCCGAAACGCCGGGCCGTAGTTAAAAATATTTTTCAAATAAGTTTAACTAATATATATATCGCGTTTTTAACCGTTAAAGTGTTTTATTTATATGTATTACTGCGTGCTGCAGGCGCTTCTCGCGGCTTTACATCCGCGTAACAAGTGCGTGTCCGTTATTTATTTATTTTTACCGAAATAGCCTGTACTCGAGCACTGAGCACCGTGCCAGAGAGTGACTGTTTTGGAATGCGTGGTTTATGTCTTACTTACGATATACCGATTTGAATATACCTAGGTAACACTGTACCTATAGTGTAAATCTATTTTTCTTACTATCATAATAAAAAAAAAAACGAAAATATTATTGAGTACCTACTTTTGTAGTATCTATTATTACTGCTTTCTAAATTAAGAAAAATAATATACTTAATACATACCTACACGGTCACGGACAATTTATGTGATTACCTGTGATTAGCGCGGTCAAACAAACTAACTCTTCAGCCTTAAGAAAATTTAAAAAAAAGCAAAGATTACAAAAAGGACGGTTGTTATTTACATTTTTATAAAATTTCCTAATCTTTTTTCATGTTTACAGCTTCAAATCACACTTTGCACTAAGTTTAAAGATATTAAAAATAACTTACACATTTCCTATTAAAAGTAGGTATTACTTTGCGTGCGGAACTCTGAAATTAGCATAATAATAAAATTATTTAGCCAAGGCCGCCTAAACGATGGCATGCAAATTAGATGAAACAATAGTAAAGGTTGTCCCGTGTCGTGCAATAAAATGACACTTTAATAACAGCCAGTAATTAAGACGCGATGACAAAACAATCGGATTGTCATTTAATTCACATAATGATGTTGGTATAATACGCCGTTGGGTTAAGAGGTCCTAGGCTTTGATGGGAAAATGTCTCTCATTCGCATTTAAATGGTAGAATTTTCCATGTCCCAGCAGACAGCTGGCGATGTTATAACTTGTTTTGTATAATTGTATGAATTAATTACAATTGACTATGTGCGTCATACAGTTTACATACAAGATTTAGCATCAGCTTTGTCCATACACGAGTAACACACATTTAAATAAAACACTTTTACGTAAGCTTCTGTAAACCTTCCGATACGTCGGGCCGTAGTTAAATTAAAAATCAGTTAACTAATATATTTTAATATTATAAGGGTTGCCTGGAAGAGATCGCTCCATAGCGATAAGGCCGCCCATTGCACTATATAACTGGTGAGAATAATGTATCTTAAAAATTGTATTATTAAGAATATTTTTAAGGAATCATGTATATATAGGTACTTTGTATTTGTTGCAATGAAGAATTAAATAAATAAATAAATAAATAAATAAATATATTTTGTTTTTTAAATCGTTAAAAGTATACTTACATAGTTTTTAAATAGATGTATGTGACTGTTTCGTAGTGTTTATTACCCAATTATTATGGTAACGTAGAGAAGTAATTTAATAAAAATATACAAGTGTGCATCGATATTAAATACCTACACAACACCTAGAAACTAATAAAAGGTAAATATATAAAAAATATCAATTTAATATAGAACATTTACGAAATAGCAACATAATTTTATGGCACGAACAGTACTTGAACTGGCATCCACAGCGTTCCGTGCTCTAACCGTTTTTTTGCTGCGTTTTTTTAAACCTATAGCCATTATGTGCTATAAAATGTGAAAACTTTTAAAATAAGTTTCATAGTCACTTGTTTTCGTATCTATCTAACGTAACGAGAGACATATTTCGATTTGTTATAATAAGAATTCTCAAGTAAAAAAGGAGCAATACGGCTTAATCTAATTCGAATATTTTAAGGCTTAGGGCGCCATGACCAGACGAAAGTAAAAAATACAAAAAGCAATGTCCCCGCCTATGGGTCCAGACTTCAGAGAATCTATTCTTCCTTTTTCCAAAGTCATTAACTTTTTAATAACGGCCTACAGCTCTACGGTATAATCACTTTGACATTTCGAGGCATTTTTTATTTAATTAATTAAATATATGAGGGATAGTTATATCCTGTTTATTTAGTCTGAATTTAACGTAATTTATTACCACTTTTAAATATGTACATACCACTGTATCTATGTGTGACAAATCTTTTGAAATAAATAAAAAGTTAAAGTGTATATTATTGCCAGGTATACACGCACAAATTGTAACAATCGAAACGTATGTTAAACTAATATATAAAAGAAATTTAACAAATATATTTCGCGTTTTGAACCGTTAAAATGTTTTCTTTAGAGCTTTAACATTTTAAAAGGATGTATATAAAAACGGAATCCAAAGACTAAATAGTACAACAGGAAACAGCGTCACGTCGGCGCGATTGTTTTTGAAATCCGAACGTCCCGCGATTGGTGTTTACAGCTCCAGCACGCGCGTTGGCGCCAAAACGCTGTCGCCTCGACTTGTGACATTGTTGCCATACTCAAAATAGATATTTCAACGAACGTTTCCTTTTTGCGTTCTGAAATGAATATTTTTACAGCGGTGTAAGATTACAGAGCTCCTAAACGATTTGTTTTATTCAACAATGTGAAAAAAAAACATGAGATACGAAGGAAAATTAAAAAGTGCAATTAACTTAACCGGAAATGAATTTGTACTATTATTTGTGACGGAATTATGTTAACAATGATATGAATAATTCAAGTCATAAAATTGCAGTTAGGCTACTCTGCCTCATATCTTGGTAGTGGGCAAAAAAAAAATATACGATAAAGTGAGAGCTTTTAGTATTTTTTTGTAAATACTTAAGTATTGTAATACGAATCTACAACATATATATTACAATGTTCAATCTAAATAACTACTCCTTTAATTCTAAATAATGAAACCGAATAATTACAAATATCTCGAAGTTATATAACAAAGACGTCTTTCTCACAGCCGTGTTAGATGTTGCCATAAAAGATAATGAACTTGCAACTAATTTGCATATAATACTGACAGATGTCACTAGCGCTATAATTGCTTCACTTGTAACAATTTTTTATTGCCGTGTATTTTGTTTACAAATTGCACTGTCCTAGAAACGTTACGATGTGAAATTATTATGTAAAGACGCATTTTGAATGATGAAATGCAGAGTAGGTTTTTTAATTTATGTTTTCCTGTGTGAGCTAGATGTGAGATTTAAGTATGGGTTTGCTGGCCAGATTCGAGAAAAATAGCTTTTCATAAATGTAAAAAATACTCGAAGTCTATCTATAAAGACTCGTGAATGAATACAACCTATTGATTAAATTTCATGTCAACCGTACCACGAACGTACAATATTTATAAGT
Organism: Leptosia nina; assembly: GCA_963661955.1. Taxonomy (NCBI): domain Eukaryota; kingdom Metazoa; phylum Arthropoda; class Insecta; order Lepidoptera; family Pieridae; genus Leptosia; species Leptosia nina. Next base: position 5,566,679 of record CAVLEF010000003.1, read on the forward strand.
ATGAAATCTTTATTTTAGTATTCTATTATTTTATTATTTTAGTTTCAGTTACGTATATAATAACAAGTATTATATATCGACATGATATTCTCGATGCAGAAATCGCCCGAAATTTTTTTATCAATTGTAAACAATATACTGTAGGCGACTAAATTGATTATTTATTTTTAAATGACAATAGCTGTAAAGGGTGTTCCTTTAACAGATCAAATTGTAAAAATTCAATTGATGTTAACTAGATAACAAGACATTATACGAAATAAATTATTAATTAACCCAACTGTACATTGGATGAACAATGACAGAGCCTCATGTCCGTCGAATCTAATTGCGACAGTCATTATGCTCAGATAACATCACTTGCTACATCGACTATGTCTCCAAAAGTCCCCACGCATTTATCCCACCATTGTCTTACACATGACGTGGACATAAAATTACACGATGGGACATTGTACCGTGAAGAACTAAGGCAACAGAAACTTTATTACTGTAAAATTGAGTTTTGCTTCTAATTAATTAAAACATGCAAAGTAATTTAAAAAGTATAGACGATTTAATTTGAACTGATATATATTGATACTTAATTTTCCCATTATGACCATGGTTGCTGCAATACCGAAACGCCGACTCATAGTTAAAATAACTCATATATTTCACGCTTAAAACCGTTCAAAGTACTTTTTTAATGTGTACTACTACTGTAACGTAACTACAGGCAAAACTTGTTAAATTATAAATTAAATACAGTGTTGACCCAATAAAACTTAGTGATCGATATGGGTATCCATTTATGCAAAATATTAAAATTATGAAGCTATGTACATATAAATAGCTCAAGTAAATCGGTATATATTTTAAAAAGTACTTGTGACTTTTTTTTCAGCGGTTAAATGTGATTTTATTAATTTATCCGCATAAACTACAGACTATAGTTATATACCCAGATCTGACCCACGATTCTCATGCCACATCCAGTATTCACTCGATTAACAAATGTCGAAGCAGAGACAAGGAAAGATTCGGCTCGGTTCCCGCGGCGTAAACAAATTGCTGGCATTGTTACAATCGGCTTATCTGGCTCTTTAGTTCCGTGTTGTCCGTCGTGACAGCTGGGAGTGACCTTTGATACAAAAGACAGGAATAGGATAAGTAGAAATATAATAGTAGGTAAAACATTAATTGAGCAAAAAAATGCATACGAAGATTTGAAATTAATTAAACACAAAAGTCTCTGTCAATGTAGATTTTAATTGGTAGCAAGCAAGTAGGCAAAAGTAATAATAACACGACACGCCTTAGCCGAGGTTTTAAATCCCGCCTAATATATATTTTTTCAAATTAAAAAATAAATCACTATCAGGATATTCACATGTCAAACAAAATGAACTTATCAGGTACATGATTTGATGTGTATTTAAAAAAAACACATTTAACCATTAAACACGTGAATTATTAACTTTTTTTTTAATTATAGCCCGACATTTCGGATGCCTAATGCCAAAGGTGCTATAATTGCTCCATCTGATTTTGACATTTGGGCACCGTCCATCTTGAGACAACCCCTGCCCCCTTGGACCATCCGAAGCATTGCATCGGGCTGTAGTTATCCAATATACTTTACGTTTTAAACCGTTATAATTGTTTAAATTAAATGTGTACTACTAGCCTATACTTGGATTATTATACGTACACGCCTGCTTTTTTTAGTTAATCTAATAAATTTATTATAGAAAGTAACACTTTAATTTTAAGAAATACTGCTTCTAGAATATTCAGCATTGTTTTTTAGAAGCGAACCGGGATTCAAAGGAAAGAGTTACCGAATCTCCTGTGTAATTATCGAAGACTGCTCTTAATTAGTCCCTATTGTAACTTGACAAGGGAACAGACAATTTCACTGCAACCACAGCGATACACACAGCTAGAGAGATCGCTGATCATTCGTTCGTTCAGCCGTTCATTGTTGTCATTAACGAGCAATTTTAACAATCATATGTGCCTCAAATAGACACGTGTTATAATCTTTTGTAATCTCTTCTTCATCTTAAAACTAGGTTAATCCACTACGTTTAAAGATTTAAAAAAATACGTTAAAAGTGATAGGCTATACACAGTGACACCTTAAACAAAATATCATATACTAACATAATTTAGTCTCATATTTTTGAATTATACGTAAACATATATTTGCAGATAGGTATTTATTTTTTATTAATCTTCATTATATTTTAAATCTTTGCTTGATGCCCTAAACGGCTGTGTGTCACGCTAGTGTTTTAGCAACAAATCACGACAAGCCTTTGAGAACATTTAACTAAATCATCGTTTCTCCCGAAAACGGTCCGCTTTAGATAATTATAGCCTTCTACAGTTTGGTTTCTTTCACATTCCCAGGAACTAATCAACGTGAGCGGTACAAAAATATATAGTGGTGCCGCTCTAACGTTAATTATTTTGCTGTGGCTGCCTTTTGTCCTACATCAATTTAATAGACAAAAAAATTATAGGTTTAAAATACTTGATTTTTATTTAGGATATCTGAAGTCTGCAGTTTACGCAAGCATTTTAATAAAAAGCCTTTAACGGTTTAAAACGCGAAATATACTTGCTAGTTAACTTCTTTTTAATTTATTTTAACTACGACCCGACGTGTACCACAATTCTAAGACCGCTCCAAAACATCTGTAATGCCGGGCCGTACTTACAAAAAAACATAAGTAATAAAGTTCACTTTTACAACCGTTAAGGATACGATGCGCGTGCCCATTGTTAAACCACACGGCTGTCTTATAAGGTAGGTGTATATTTAATACAAATTTCTTTTTCCATCTACCCACAACGTACAGACATCCCTGACTTTCTTTTTATATGTACCTACTTACCTATAAAGGAAAGATTAATGTTAGTGATTCTACGGTTACTAATTATTGTGAAACAGGTTGCATACTAATTATATTTAGATATTCCTGAGACCTGAAGTGACTTGTATCTTATGGATAGCTCGCGATACTGAATGGACCTTATGGATTGCGCTAAGTGACTGCGATTTTATCTACGAGTATTGAAGAGGTTGATGTAAATAAGAGACAGTTACATATAACGTAATATTGTAGCAAATGTTACCCCTTGATTGAATATTACTATTTTATAAATAAAGTGCTGTTTCCCCGCGTAAGGCGATCACTTTTCTGTGTCCGTTGCACTGATCGATTTACAGGCTAGGAGTTTATCAGACTTCTGCGCTCTGCTCGACCGAAACACTCTAATGTTTTATTTGGGATTCGAACCCAAGACTGCTACCGCTTAACGCAATGCTAAGCAACACGTTTAACCATTTACCTACAGAGCTAGTTTTAAAGTTTTATCCGTATTATTATTTTTTTTACATTGTACAATTATTTTTATGTAAACATACTAATGCAAATGTTTGGGCAGCTAAAATGGACATCCCTAATGTCAAAGTATGCTACGCTAACGCCATCTGTTTCGTAGTGATTGATTAAGAAACCATCTTTATTTTAAGTCAATACAGTTAGAATTAAATTTTAATAAATTAAGGTTTTAATCGAATTTGTAATAAAAAATTCTATTATTTTTCAAAGTGTTACGTTTTTTTTTAATATTTATAAATAGTTTTTTACGTTGTCGGGTCAAATTTCCATTGGGTTCATTTCTTTATTTAGAGTCTAGTAAGGTAAGTGTACACATAATACTAAATTACATGTTTTATTTATTTTATTGCATGTCTTGCGCATCACGTTTAGCTAATTACCATAGTTAAATATGCAACCAAACGAGTCGATAAACTTGACACGTACTAATCAAAAGCATAAACAACAAATACTAATTAACAGCAAATGAGTGTCGATATAAGTTAGTTTTATCGACACTTCGCGTGTCATCACTATCGCGCTGTTTAAATCAGTCGATATCGCTACAAGTAATTCAATGTCGCGCGGATAGTGCGGTGACATTATGTCTCGTATTCATCGAATTTACGATACTTCGATATGCATTTACGGTAGCGATAGGGTTAAAAATATCGATACTTAGGTTCTTTTTTATTACATTTAAACATCGATTACATAAAAGAGAAATCTAATTTATAGGGCATCGATTTTAACCCCTGGAGGACAACATGTTTCAGAAAAAATATAAATTGGAAATGTAGATCGAACCCGCGACCCGTTGATTATTAGCCATACATTGGAGCCATTACCCCAATTAGCCCGTCAAAAGCTCCGTTGCTAGGCAATAGAAAAATATGCTTTTGCTTAAGTTGAAGTCGTAAAAGCGGGTTTTGCTGTAGTTGCTAATGAACCCGGGTCCCCCAAAGCATTCAATGTGCCTAAACCAAAATTGAATACACGAAAACAATGGCAGAAAGCCGCAACGTTCAAAATAAATGCCGGCCCATTTACAAGAGTGTAAGATATGACGTGATATAGATCACTCACTCCGTAATAAATAAATAAATAACATAAGAAAAATTACACCGTAAAACGAATGTTACCGGAGGCGCTGCGACAGACGCGGAATAGAGTGGACGTTCCTTATGCTATAATTTAAATTGAAGACATCGATAGCCACGTATCTGAGTTCATCACAAAACAATATATGTAAGTGTTTGTTATATAATATAGAATTTAATTAATCCTGAAAGTAACCGTAAATATTTTCAATAGTAACTTCGATTGAGTAGTGTCTGTAAAATAAAGATTCGAGTCGTATCGGGTTTTAAACCATTTAAAGTGTTTTATTTAATATTGGTAGAGCTCAGTTTTGTTCTTACAAAGAATAGCTGATCTGAAAGCTTTGTAAAATATTAACTACTACCTGCGGTTTGTTAACAGGAAGATTTATAATATTCTTTGTACATATGATGAAACCGATAAATGGAGGCGCCAAACCAATATAAATTTAAACTCTTTATGGATTACCGAACAACAAGAACTGACGCATTATACCTTTAATTAATTCATATTACTATGGAATGTCCACAAGTTTCAAACTGAAGTTAGTGGCGCGAGGGAGCGACAGGGACGGATGATTTAGAAAACCCTCGGGAGAGGCGCGACGCGACCCGATATTAATATTGTGACTCCTTTATAGTACACCGCAATTGGGCAGATAAAGCTAAATCCATTAATGTCGCAAATTTTATTAAAAATAAGAACATGGAGGTATCTTTTTACTTGTCAACATAATATAAAAAACGATTCAAATCAAACCGTTATTCTATCTCTTGGACCCGTAAATTGGTTAATGGCTAAACCTGTTGCCTAACATTGCGTTAAGCGATAGAAGTTCTGGGAGGTTCTTAGATCAGCCGGAAATATATATATATATATATATTATATATATTATTAAAATCATTGCATACCTTTGTTTTATACTTCTAATTATAATATACCCTGAATTAATAGCCGATAATCTATTCTAGATTATAGATTATAACAAAAATAAAAAAAAGTGTTGTAATGTAATATACTGTTTGTTACCTGTAAAAGATTATTTTTTATTTTAATGTAATTAATTTTGTATCATTACCTACTTGAGTTAGGACCTAACTGTAGATCTGAAAATGTTAAATGTACTATACATTTTGATCAGTACAGTGCTATACGTTTTGGTATCTGTCGCTTGGCACCTCAAGCTAAATTGGTTCCAAAATTTCAAATTCAAATTCCCATACTTGGCCCGGAGCGTCACTTTTAACATAATTGGTCTTTTGATTTGGTGTCCTTTGATCTCGATTGGCTGGATTATATTATTATTAATTGGTAATAATCTGTGGGTAACACCATGCCGTCAGAAGTTACAGTGTACAGTGTAAAAGGTAGGTTACATATTGAGACATTTACAGTAACTGTTTACAATCTAGTATTGTTTGTAGTTTGCGCGAGCATTTGTTAATAAAACACATTTAACGGATTACATTTAGTCAATATATTTCGCGTTTAAACCCGTTTTATATAAATGCTTACAATCTATGCAAATACCTCCTTCCTCTACATACCTCTATCTCATGGAGCTAACACCCAACTGTATCTGTTTCAATTAAGTATAAAACTATATTAATACTAGCGTCCGAAACAATTATAAATTATTGTTAGCCAGGAATTAGGATGCATGAACTTCCGCTAAATGCCTAAATACCATTGATCCAATGTGATACTGGAAGGCTTTATAAAAAAATAATACCACTTACTCACTACTTATATTATAAATGCGAAAGTAATTTATTATTTATTGATTTAAATTAAATTTGGTACACAGATATTCTAGAGGCTGACAAAGGCTGCTTTTTAATGCCAAAAAAGGGATGTTAAGGGTTGAAAAGGGGGATTAAAGTTTGTATGGAATTTCGTGATTTTTGAAGCTAGATCAATGAAACTTTCTTCTTTAACTTTTTGGGAATGGAAGTGAGAGTAATGTGAGTTGGGAGTGGGACTGTTGCGGGAAAGTAGCACTTACAACACAGATTGGCTGCCTTGAATGCGCCTCGATGACATGCATTGTAAAACCTTTTGGTGTACGAAAAAAAGGTAGTAAGGGTTAGGATGAGGTATAAAAAGTTGTGCGAATGTATCGTAATTAATCTTTATAGAACTTACTAATATTATAAATGCAAAATTAACTATAAAACTCAAATAAGCGTATAAATATAAACAATACCATGGAATTACTTATTATGGATACGTTATAAGCTCTTGCTCTTGCAGTGGAACACTGTATTTACACATGTGCCTTATTAAATTCCTAAAATAAATTAATAAATTGCCGAAATAATTGTAAAATTCTACCCAAAGTAACAATTACGTAGACAAAGTCGCGGGCATAGCTAGTACTTTCATAACACAAGAACTTAAAATAGGTATAGAGTATATTGATTTGCATGAAATTTCGTTATTTAAGCCAGCTTGTTATTGCAAATCCTCAGAGTTAGTGTTTTTTTTTTTCAAACTTTCCACGACTACGTTTTAAACTTCATCCGAATATGCAAGGCCAAAATGGGCCGACAGCGCATCTCAAGATGTTATATAGCTGCGATCTTCCATCAAGTAACCCCCATGGTTGTGCTCTTGTATCTAAAATAAAAATTTCAAAACCCAGAAGCAAAACGTAACAAATACAATAAAAGCTAATTGGAAAACATCCGATTTTCCGGTAATTGTCCGGATCGGCCGGATCGCCTTATTTCATTTAAAAACGAGCCTATTATTTCCCAGGGGAGGGTAGGAGACGCGAATTTCATAATATAATATTTACCGGGTTGCGAAATATCGGATAATTAGATAGCGACGTGATTTCGTACGGGAAGACTAAATTAATATCAATGTTCTTTGTTTTAGAACGATAGGGGCGTACGCATCGGTAACATCGTTATCGATAAAAAAATAACAAAAATTGTTCGGCGGTCATGATACTTGTAAACATTTAAAAGTGATAAAGCTTACAAAGGTACTTCGATTTAATACAAAAATAATAAAAAAAAACATTTAACACAGAATAACGTACATCGAATAATTTTGCGTATCCCAACTATACCACATACATCACTCGTAATAAGGGTTTGAAACCGGAAATGTAAAAAAAGGCGAAGAGAGTACAGAAAGCTAACCTCATATAATGTTAACCTACACTAAGAATTAAGAGTATTATTAAACACAATGGCTTTACGAATAAAAATTATATATAACGTCTCTATCGATAAAATAGAATTTTCCAGATACATCCCTATAAGACTAAGTAAAATGAAGACAAATGCTGAAGCCGTCTAGGGGAGGATTCGATATCGGGACATGACAAACAATGTATGACACGCATAATTTGCTAACGGCCGTTTATCATTTAGTCATGAGCTTGGAACAGTGAATGTTTAAAGCAAGTTACTATTAGTGACTATATCCTATATACCTAGTGCCTTTTTAATCAAAAAATTTACGATAAGAAGAAAACAAGAAAGAAAGAAAGCTAAGATTTTAAAAAAATATCTCAGAGAGAATAGATAGTCACAAAGAGTACGAGGTCAATATTATCGATGTTAAATACTTCAATTAAAATTTATTTAAAATTAAAGTTTATTGGATTCCATAAGTGCAGATTGTAATTATCTTGATAGAATATGTTAGAAGTTGTTTGTATGCTAAATACAACTTTAAAAATGAATGAATGAAGTCGTCGTTGAATTTCTGGTTGAGGTAATCAGAATGTACGCAAAGATTGACATTGTTGTTTTTCTTTTCTAGAAATAGCATAGACCTACTACTTAGACCAAAACAGCATATAATCTTTATCACAATAATTGTATATATATAACAGGATAAATGACCCCAATAGTGACAACATCAGCAAGTTAAGTTTTCTATTAACAGTTCCGTCCTTGATTAGGGCCCGATAAGGGCTGCGTCGAATAAAATTAAAAAGTTGAGGGTTAATTAGTGTGTAGTGTGGTGCCAGGCACGACACAAAATAACTTTGTGTTACACTTATCGAGTAGACCTAAGGCAAATGTAGACGTGACTGTCATAAAATTATTGTACAAAGTATATTTTTTTAAAAATATGTAATCTTTAAACCACAATATAAGCAGATAAGACAATGGATTGGCGGGCTTGTTGGGTTAATAATCAATAGGTCGTAAGTTCAATTTCCACCGAGTGAAATATGTTTCTAATCAATTTACAATCTTTCTGAAAAATTATGAACTTCGTCTGGAAATATTTAATAGTGGTAGAAATAGAAAAATTCCACCCTCACGACTCACCGGTATCATCGAACAAAGTTACCACAGATGAAAAACTGTCAAGTTTAATCGCGTATTGGCTTTAGCCTGTAAATTTTCGATTATCCGAAGCTAAAATTGGTCGACCGTCCATCTTGTTAAGATGTTATAAGACTAAGGTATTCACCTACCTATTAACTGAACTAAATGTCTGTATGTCTCTTTCCTAAAAAAAGTTCGAGTATAATAATTTGTTATTCGTAGTAAATGAGTAAAAAATACATATATATGAACAGTAATAATTATTGAGACTATAGAGGTATTTAATTTGGGAGATCGTGATTAATGCTTTATCTTTGGAACGTTAAAACCTGGTCTGCGGCTTACCAGAAGTCGTGACCACGGACTAGTCTAAATAGTAATGTCTAAAAACTGTTAGGTCTATGGTATATGAGAGCGAGCGGCTGTCCCTGTGAGTTGGCTGAGTCAATTACAAAAGTTTGACGAGTTCTTCGATTGAACTGATACACTTATACGAGTGTGCCCTACGAAGTTTAGAATTTAATTAAAGCTTAACCGCCACCTAAGCTTTGGGGGACTTTTATTTCCCAATAATGAAACAAATCGTTATTATACTTTACTAACCACTTTACAAACTATGGACAAAGGATAAGAATTGTGCGCGAGACTAGGAGATATTTTTAGCAGGTAATTTTTCAAGTATGAGGACGGTCAAAATATTAAAAGAAATGAAAATTCAAACGTCCAGTAATTGTTTTAGACTCTGTTACGTATTTAATATTTGGTTGATTCCCATAAAAACGGTTCATGCGAGGTAATCTTAAAAGATAGACATATACTTGGACAAACGTTTATAGTAAATAAAAGAAGAATGCACAAATATAAAAGATTCTTCTTTAACTATTGTAAACAACCGTAGGTACGCGGATACTGTTATAGTAATAGTATTTTATTTAGTGTGATGTAAAAAATTCCCCCTTCAACATGCATCATTTTGTCATTTAGCTCAACAACACAATAAACATACGGATATGTGCAATATTACTCTTAACATGTTTACCGCTAAAAAATTATAACAATATATCACTAAATCAGGTAAAATCGAATAAAATGCGAATATTCACAATACATACATTTTAGTATTTTTAGAAATAAATCGCAATTGATCGACTCAAAGACAAATTAATTTACAAACTGAACGTAGGAAATTAAGATAATTCTTAACAATAATTCCTTATACAAACGATTTTATTAGATGCAATAAATAAAAGCTTTATTTGTAAACTTTCTTAATATACAAGACAATTCATTCGACTCCTGTTTGTGTCACAACACTAAACCGCATTACTCTATATTGTCGATGGTCGGAAATACGCCATATTTGTTTACATGTTACGAAACTTAAAAAAAGTCCATAATGGACCTAACTGTGGATAAAGAAAGATGGCGCAGTACTGTTCACGAAGATAAATTATTGAAAACGCCCGTAAAACCGTATTTGGACGCATTCAAAACATAATGTTAATCACAACTCGTATAATGGACTTAGCGTCGTTATCAAAACATATTTACAGGAAATACCTTGTGAATTGTAATACATTTGGTAGAATGGCTTGTAATTTTCTCATCATTACCACTAATGGTGTAGCTTTAAAGTAATTATATGGCTTTGAAATTACTTTGACATTCATCAAGAATGGCTTGTTGATTTTTTATTAGAAACAGTGTGTTTTAATTAATATCCTGAAATATTCTAGAAGGTATGTTGTTATATACGCACTGTACGAATTGTTTGAATTTATTTATGTCCCTAATTGTAACTTTGCTTCTCGCAAAGAATTCAATATTGCTTTTTTATCCATTTTGTTAAAAGTTGTGAGTTAGACAATACATTATTGGTTGTGGATAAAATGTAAAGATATACCTACTAGCTTTTGGCACACAGTCATGTCTTAAAGGCTACTGTCGATTTAAAATTAAAATAAGTATGCGGATGGCGTAGTGGGTGATTTTTTTTTATTATTTGTTATATGTATAAATATATATATATATATATCCCAGAAAGAATTTTTGAATTCTGATACATAAGTGCTGAGAATATATCAAATAAAAAATCCAACAATTAAATTGCGCGCCTAAACGCTTATTTTGAAATAACGCTGCGATTCGGCTAGTGACGTCACGACTCACGTCCTTATATTGGCCTTTAGTGTATGTCGAATATAATATGATCTACAATATACATGCATTTTTACGAAACAATTATACGATGCCACAAATAACCATTCCATGCGGACGAAGTCGCGGGCACAGCTACATAATAATACGTTGTGAAATGTCAAACGCTTTATATTATTTGTATTTTATGGTTTAATAGAGGTCCTTTATTGATGGAAATTATTCGCTCTCAAATGTGAAGCGGAGTCTTAAGTCTCAACTAACCACCCAGATGCCTAATGACGAAAAACGACAAACGCCATTAAGATTTACAATTATAATAACGCAAATTACTTTCAGTGGAAGCCATTGTTTCTCAAAATGTAGTGGCGCTAAGTGATAAGCAAAGAGGCGACCAAAAGTTAACAATTTGGAAGAACATAATGATCTTGTTTTATACTATACCCATAAAGCTAAGAATTGGTATGAAAGATTGTAGATCATCCGATTCTCTACTCACACAATAAAAAATGTGTGTACACTTTTTGTACTAAAATACTACATTTTGTAATGAAGCGGTTGGAGGAAGGGAAAAAAAAATTGTATTACGAGTACGATTAATTTATACCAATATTCTGAACATCCATGCCAACTTTTAGCTCTATGGGAATTATTGTAAGCTTAAAAATGTTAATTGACTAGGCTATTTGTCGTACCTAATTTATTTTTAAAAACTTTAAGATAGTATAAAGTGATGATACTAGTGGCCCGCCGACAGCAAAGTTAATACTCAAATTAATAAATTATTTTTCGATTTTGACACATTAATATAATTTTTTTATTGTCTTTAATTACATATATATACTTCTGGAGGCCCGCAATCAGTTCGTAATGTTCCCGAGGAGCCGATAGTCATAATAAATCGGTTCATCCCTGCAGTTAACTGAAGTAAAGCTGGTATGCAGAACCCTATAACCACCAAAAATATTGAAAAGTCGTGGTTACCATGTTGAGAGCCACAGCTCTAGAAGTGAAATTGACGTATGTCATTACGACTTGGACGTCCTACGCGAAATGACATTCATTATTTTTAAGGACCTCATAAAACAATATTACGATCTTCACTCTATACTTAAACACTGTTCCCTCCCAATTATTGACCATAACTGACGGTTCGATTCCCGTCGATAATTATTAGTGTTCAGTCCAAACATGCTAAGACATAAATAACTTTGACCATCTTATTTGGGTGTCTGTCCGTCTTAATTGGTCTTGTCGCTAATGCGTGTTATAACTGGTTTGGGGATTTTTTCCTGTTTGGGTAATTTCATTCTATATTCTGGTCAGCAAAAAATAAAACACTTTTAACGCTTTAAAACGCGATTTGTATTAGTTTAATTAACTAAGAGTTCATTTTAACTATGACACGGCGTTTCGCATGCTTTGCAGCAATCGCGGTCACGGGGAAATAGCTAATATGTACTTTTTGCATTAATTAAACAGATGAAGTTCCAAGTTCGAACGTCGGAATATTCACACAATTATTTAAAACAATTTAATTAAATTGAGAGCTTGGTGTCGCATAACTGCCGTATAAGTCAAGTCCGCTCCACTGGCTCACGCCATATTATTTAGTTATATTTTTTATCACATTCATAAATAGACAAAACACTAGTTCTTTACCTGTGATTCGTGTACATATTTATGTTGTTTGATTTTGCAAATTTATTTCAAGTAAACATATTGACTATCCACGATCAGCCACGTACAGATAAACATACACATTTCTGAATGTACGTTGCAATTTCATTAAATTACAGGTGATATGAATTGTTTGTATACCATTGAAACTAGAATTATGCATACATACATATTTTTTCTACTTAGAATACCACTTATATCTTTCCATTTCTGTACGTAGATGGTATATTTTATTGTATTGGTAGTCGTATTCCCTATGACAGTATGTACGCTAGGGAAAAGGGATTTATTTGGTTGTTTCTCATTAAAATGTAACTTCACTTTTCAAGGCAAACTCACCTTACAGCTCAGAACAAATATTGTTACATACTAGTATTTGTGTGATTTTTAGCATAAAATAAAATATTGTTAATGATTAAAATACAATGTTTAGCATTAAATTACGTGATGTGAAATTGATGTAAATACAATAGGTATATTTTAAAATTGTTATAATAAAAACCTAAGCAAACAACTGCTTATAGATTTTAGGGGACTTAAAAATATAATTGTTTTTAGACTTTAGTTCTTTAGTTAAAAAAGTGAGTAAAGTAGAAGGGTAGTTTGAATTATGTATGTATGTAACCTACCTTTAATGAGCACATGCCTATGAATAGATACAATACGTGTCCATCATGTTATAATAGTGTTGTACCGTCTTAATATCGATATAAAAAAGAATATATATTTTAATTTATGAAATATTAGTAAGAGATAACTATCATGGTTTAGTTTTAAGTTAGTGGCACATTATTTAACTGAATACAAATTATCTCTTATTGCTATGAGTATTTGCTAAATATCTGTTTAAAAAGTAGTTTTATTACAAACCCACTTAAGAAGTAAATAACATCAACTCGTAATGATCTAACATGATTTTGTGTTTATGTAATGTATATTTTAGGTCAAGAAAACTGTCGATTTGTCAACTATAATCTATTGACGCAGTGAAAACTTAGAGTGACCCCATCCCTAATCGCCACCTGTATGCGCGTACGCACCCGATCATTAGGTCGCGGCGCGTGATTGTCATTTGGCCACGCCCCTCGCGCGCCGCTTAGACAATTATTATAATTCCTATCATTACCTGGCCTCCCTTGTACGAGCCGTGGAAATTGTTTGGGAGTGTGCGTATGAAATTAAATTATCCGGTCACTGTTTCCTCGTTGTAACGTACTTAATATCGAGCAGTATTTTTATTGAATAGTTGCGCGGGCGTTCTTAAACTAGGGTTTTCATTAGGCGTCAAAAACCTGTGGCTAGAAATAACGCTAAAACGTGCTCAATTTTGTGAACATATTTTTGGATATATGCTTAACACGAGATATATCTAAAACAAATAGATATAAGAACTTCTAAAAGCCTATAGATTTAGGGGGAGACTAGTTTTTCAATATATATGTCCGTGACACTTTTTGTATGATAGAGGCAAGACAACGGTAGGTACTATCCCAGGCATTAAACATATTTACTAGATGTGCTATCGACAGATTTTAGTTCCACGAAGTTTCATGTTCCGAAAAAAAATATAAATAGTTATGATGTATGTTGGACTCGGCGTGGACCAAACGGTGTGAATCGTTTTTTATACTTGTCGGATTCGAGCTTAGGGCCTCTCGAGTCTTGAAACATGTCTACAGTTGCAAGATAATCGTGTGAAGTTCCCAAAACTATAGATTCCGATCTTCCTATGGTAGCCCTAATGTAATAATTTACATACGCCAATATAATACCGTTAGCAATACCACTATCTCCAATCTTCAATCACAAATTACACCTCAAAAACAAAGATTACACCGTTACCATTCCGAATCACGTCTTAATCTCATCATCAATCTGACAAATGATAATCAACTCTATCGCGTGTTATAACAGTTTAAATTACATTGGCATAAAATCAAATTTTAAGAAAAGTGTCCCGATTTGTCGCAACAGTAGGCGTGTTAGTTACGTAAGTGATGTTCTATAATACAAAAGTTCTTATTGTGTGGGGGATAAGGTCGATAATACAATTGGATCGCTGGGACAAAGATTGGAAGAGGCAATTTGGTGGTCATTAAGCCTTACATGTCATTATATAGCGCACAGAGCGTGAATAGGAATTGTGTAACGTAATGGCTCTTTGTCTTTGGTGTCGGTGCTTCTGTAATCATTGACCAAGTCTAGTGAATTGGTATTATGTCCGCGGTTCTGACGGGAAGCGATTTTGTGATCTAGATCACGAGAAAATATTATTGTGGCCAATTCAACTTTTGAAACCGTTAAATACATTGTTAACGGTTTAATATGTGAAATAAATTAGTTTATACATTTAACAATGACCCGACGTTTCTGATAGTTAGCAGCAGCGGTCACTAAAGAGGACTACAGGTTGTCTTATGTCAAAGTTAAATCTGTTTTTCTCAAACATGCTTGAAACATTGAGCATCATTTTGTCAACCTTTTTTGAGATAAATCGAACTTGTTGTATTAAATAAGCAGCGGCATGCAATAGTTGTAAAAAAATCCACATCTGTCGTGTTTAGCGGCCAAATAAATTACTTTGTAAAATCATATTTTGCATAGTAATTTATTTGGCTATACGATTTACCACACTCCCCATGTCACTATTGCCCAATGTGGGCGTCCATTAGGCATTTACACCATCAGTGAACAAAAAAGTATACCTACATTTAAAGCGACAATTATAACACAAGTCGAGTCGTAGGTACCATGTACTTAAGTTAGGAGAGGGATATAAAAATATCTTATGTATAAAATCTCAATTTTGCTATACATATTTCTATGCCTATTGCACTGAAATATTTTAAGTAATCACTTTCATACTACAAAAATGTCTTACACAATCTTTAATTTATTATTAGACCGGGATGCAATAATTATTTCCCGCCATAATACCACCGACAGTAAACCGATGAAATTGCTTTGACATTTCCACTCGTCCCGCCCCTTTGTGCAATGCAATTGTTTCAAAGGCTGTATTGACACTACTGCCACCAATTTGAAGGCTACTTTCTAAAACCGAACGGCAACAGGAAATTGTCAGTTGTCTTCAAATGAGTCTGCGTTGATTGTGATCTTTCAATTTACTTCACTTATCACAAAATCTTTGGAATTCAACAGAAATTGGAGTTAAATTGTAGGTCGAACACCTAGTAGTGTGTTTATATTAGAATAACAATATGTACGAGTAGGTGTAATCCTTTTTACAAGTTGTAATTGTGCAATTCTGAAATCCTTCAGTGTTTGTTTACAGTAAAAATATATATATACATTTTAGGACCTAGGCTGCAAGTGTTTTGGACGAAGGAGGTAAAAAGTTCTGACCGTGAAACAAGTTACTGCGTAATAGATGACTATAACATGCGCAGGAGTGCAAAAGAACCCAGTACACGCGATATTGTAATCATAAGCGACATTTGATTTAGCTCAATTAAAGGACGTTCAATTTAACCAATTACTGACGTAGAGACAAAATGAATGTTAATAATAAAAAAAATAAACATAGTTTGCAGTAGTTAAACTCTCTATAACATATAAAAAACAGATAGTTTGTTAAGCCCTCCATATAAGGACTTTTAATAACGAATAAAATTATTATTGAATACGTTATAGGGAGTTTGCAGTGTGTATCAAAATTGATATTTATAACTTGTTGATAACAATGTGTCATGGCATAACGAATTCAGTTACAACACATTACTATAAGGCTCTAATAACCATTTAGCCGGTACCTCGAGGCTTGAGTTCTGATTGATGCGTTTATAATTGCGACCGGGTTTGCTTGTACTTGAAAATATCATTGCGCGACGTCTGCAGGTGACGCCCACTGCACATCAGTTATTAAGCGCCTTACTGAAGACTTTCTTTTGATAGAAGTCTCTCATTTGGGGGGATAACTCTGGTAGAAAATAAGACTAGCCATTGTCTTCCAAAACCCTTAAAACTTTTTGCTGATCGAAAATCGTAATTTATTAATATTTTGTATGTTTTTTTTCGTTGTTCACAAATGTTCTCCCCACGGGATTTTATAGCGAAACATATGAAGAACATATTTCTGTGTCCGTTCATGGATCGCTTTTATTTACTTATAAACAAGTAGTTAATCATACCTCTGCCTCTAGCCTAAACGAAACATTGTGTTGTTAATAAACATTCGACACCAGGGCCTCTCGTGCTTAACGTTATGTTACGTACCTACTTTAAGGCGAATAATAGGAAAACACAATAATATATAATTAATTACTTGGAATGTTAGTACTTGAAATATATTTTATTCTACGGGTGTATTCTAATACAGGCAAACATTTTGTGAAAAAAATAATTGGAAACTTATTTACTATTATAAGTACTTAGTCAATAATAAAATAATTGGTTTTCTTTAACATCGTCACTACTACATCTATGATGTAAGAAAGTTCATATGATCAAAGCTAAACAGTCATTCGCGTGATGTGTCCAGAAACTTTTTATCAAAACGCAAAATTACAACTACTGGCATCCATTTTACCGTTACAAGATGTCCAGTTTGATTTTTCTTTTAGAATCATATAAAGCTTTTAAACACAAACAAGTTGCAAAGTAAGTATTTTAAAAACGTCAAAAATATAACTGTTACACTTGATTGAGTTGTCAACTTTAATTTTGATAAATGAGTTACTTGCCGTCGTTCTTTAATAGTATTATTGTATGTATTTGAAGCTCATTTCCTACTAATTTTCTTTTATGAATGGGCTACGAATCTTAAGAAAGAAATAATCAATGTTTTGACGCTTCGATTTTTATATATGCGAAATAAAATCAAATGTTGTTTCATTTATCTGAAAGGATTTAATGTTTTTTTATAACAATCTAAACACTACATATTTTACTAAAAAGAAACAATACATTATGTTATTACGGCAACCTCTACCCTTTAATAAATAAAATGGTTAATTAACTAATTTATTTCACTTCTCTACATAGCCCCATTTTCGGTTTTACACGTTAATATCCGCCATTCTTTGGGATTCGCGGGAAACTTAATTCTTTTTACATACTTTAAAAAAGTTGTCAAATATATTAAGTATAATAGTATATACATCTGTTAGTATAAATAAAAACTTTAAAACCAATTTTACGGTTAATTTTAACGTGCTTTTTGTTTTGTTAATTACTTTTCGCTACGTAAGTTACCTTGAGTACCTAAGTAAGTAAGTTTTTAATTTAACAAGTTTTGATATGAACCTTAATACATATATGTATGTACTATCAATGGTAGATGTGGATCCTTTTTTTATCAATAATTTTAAAATGTTGACAGTTAAGTACTTAGTTTTTTTTAATGGATATTTTCTTTGTAGAAACATGCGCGGAACATAAAACTTGTCTCGGACGGAACGCTAAAGTCTAGTTTAATTCGTTATTAAAATGTTTATCAGAGTACCCCAAATGAAAACGTAATTGTCCGCCAAATATTATTTTCCATAGTAATCGCTATAACAGTTGTGCCAAACTATTAACTCGCTTAGTTATTTGCAATATTTTCCTTAACTTTTTTATGTTTCTTTGATTGTAACAACCTTTGATAGTGACTGGTCACTTGACAATAATTATAGCCATTCGAATTATATTCCCATGAAACAAGGCCTCTGTGACTAGATGGGGTGCATATTAATGAGAATACGTGTCAAGTCATGTAAGCCAACTAGTGCAAATATACACTCGTTGGCAAATTACTTGGGTTTAAAATTATTTTAAACTAGATGAGTCACCGACTTCGTCCGCGTAGTATAGTTATTTTGGGCATCCAAATTCGTTTAGTTATAGTTCTATACAAATATAGTTCATATATTATTTTCAATTCCCACCAGTGGTTTCCGAGATTTGCACGTTCAAACAAACAAACTCTTCAGCTTAATATATTAGTATATAGGTTAACTTTTATTAGTTAAAATCCCTTATATCTGCCAATTAAAGTCCTATCCATTTAAGAGATTAGTCAAAACAAACCTGTAGATAGTATTACGCAAGTGTTTACCAAAAATGCTTCTGCCTGATAAGACTTGGGTCTTGTCGTTAATAAATTCATATATGTGAAAAGGTGCTTTAAAATGCCATCGCGTGTACTAGTCGGTCAAATCTAGATGCACTAACGCTAGCCCTAGGGTTGATTGCGAGCTATTTTATTCATAGGAAATGGTGCTGATGCAGTGACTAAATGGATTTTAAATTTATTTGTGTTCAGAGTTTAAGGTTGTTGATGAAAGCAACGCAATGTTAGCACTTTGACGTGACTAAATCTTGATTTGCAGAAAGTTTTCATAATGAGTAAAGTGTTGATAGATTGCCACAGTGCACAAAACTTCGCAGTTGCGACATAAATGCGCGAGACCGAAAATCACTCTTATTTCATAATCCTAGATTTTTAAATAAACAATAGAATTGCTAATGTATAGTTATTATATACGTATATACGATATTATATAAGTAAGTTCTGTGTGTGTTTTATATTAATGAGCTATGGCTAACGAACTATAACCAAAGTTAATCTCATTTAAATAAAGCACTTTAACGGTTTAAAACGCGATATACATTAGTTAAAATCATTTTAACTACGGCTCGGATGTTTTGAAGCAGCCGTGGCCGCTGCACGCTGTGAGGTTAATTTTCAGTAAGTTAAACTAATAAATAATAGTAAGCTAAGTTTAACTAATATATAAAGTGTTTTATTTAAAATTGCATTACTCGCGTAAACTACAGACAGTGTTTAATCTTAATCTCTTCTGAATATTAAAGACATATTTCGAACTAATTAATACTATTTCATTGCCCCCTACTGGTCGTTACGAAACTGTGGCGAAACTTTCAAATTCGCAATCATTAGAAGTCGAACAGCGTATCAAATACGTGTATTTTGTTCACAGAAATGTCATCGAAATTGAATCTGACCTCGATTAACCTCTGCGTGTGAGTCATAATCGTTAAATAAAACGAAAATTGATCAAAATTTCGAGATGTTAAACGTCAATTCGACTCGCTTTTCGATGGCTAAATTGAATTAACGTGTTTTGAAGACACTGTTCTAATATTGAATAAGTGAAATGTATTCGTCTCTTTTGATAGAATTATCTGCAAAAACTTTGAAGAACTTTAACGCCTCTGTTAATACTATCCTATATTATCTCCTATATTATATACAATGTTTATACTAAAAGAGCAAGTTTAAAAAAGAAAGACGGAACTTTAAAATAATTATCCATACATTTTTAGGTGATTGAATTTCAAAAAAATTAAATTTTAAATAGAACTTGGGTTTTTGTTTCAGGAGTTAATTTCTTAAATTTTAGAAAATCCGATCTTTCAGGAACATATGTTAGCTAAGTGTTTAATAAAATTCAGTCAACACGGCATTCATTGTTATTGTTAATGTCAAATTATCAAGTTGTGAATTTAAATAATAGAAGTTTTATATGCTTACGTAATTCACCTAATGAGTCGAACTTATTAAAAGTGGACTTAAGAGAGTAGGTCGAACATGCAAACATTTTATTTTTATACTACACTCTCTTTTCCCATTAGTTATATGGACCAAACAAAAATCTAAAACCGAAACACATTTAAAAGCGTCGCAATCAGTGTTACGTATTGACAGGACACTCATGCGCAGACGGCCTGTTTGATCAGCATGAGTTGACACTATACATGCTTGACACCGTAACAGAATATCCATTAACAGAAAGAAAAAATACTGACCACAAAAGCTGGGTGAATCGTTAATCGCGAGGATGTTGGCTACTAATGGGGAATTGCTGGGACAGTGGAATCTGTGGAGAGGTCGTGTTACAGAGAGAATATAAATATGATCTCTTAATTTATTACTGAATCAGCAGAATGGATAAAATTCAATCAGTAGGAATTGTAATCAGTTTACAAATATACAAAGCATAATATACTAGCCGACGAAAATTCATACTTCATGGATAGACATTGTCAAAGGTCTGCCTTATAATATAACCTTTTATAAACTAAATCCTGACCAATCAAAATAGTGATTAAACGTCGAGAATCGTTTCTTAACGACAGCTGACCAGTACGAATTCAATACGCTTTGAAATATGCCAAATAATAATGCCAATAAGTATGCCAAATGTTATACGAAACATTCAACTATATCTAAAGTAACATTTGCGTAAAAAAATTGTTAGTGAGAAGTCTCCATACCTTCCGTTCTATCTATCCAACGTCAGCGTACCCTAATGAACTTCCAAATGGAAGCTGCTCGTATCAATGCCAATCAGATTTTTATTTATCGAGAGCATCAAGAGATTTTAATGGTAGCAACACCGATGATGCCCCCACAATAGCCGCTTACATAAAAGGTGTGAACTAGGAGCCAAGCTAGACCTTTCAATATTGATGACCAGATTAAAATACTTCTGATTCTTTTTGGAGATTAGATGGCTTCATGGATCTGGGAGGATGGAATGGTGTGACTAAAGCAGCTAAGATGACTCTTGAAAAGTAGAGACATACCTACAACATAGTTTAGACGACATAACTGATTTTGTTTTTAATGTAAGGTTGGATGTAAGTACATAATTAAAAAGTACATATAATAATGTTTCAATGTACTTTATTTTAAATTAGCAACAGGTCACTAGTCAAATTAATTGAGTACAATGTAAAGACCCCTACTTTTAGATGAAACACTTTAACGGTTTAAAATGCGATATATTAGTAAATGATTTTTAACTTCGGCCCGACGTTTCGGATGCTTTGCAGCAGCCGTGGTCACGGGGAGACTGACTGTCTCCCCTTGACCACGGCTGCTAAGTGTGCTAATAAGTTTAACAAATATATCGCGTTTTAAACCGTTGAAGTGTTTTTTTAATGTGTACTACTCGTGTAAACTATAGACAGTATTTAAGATACCTACTTTATTATATAATCAGAGTTCACTTTTAAAGTAAAGGTATAGGTACAGACGAAGTAAATATTTTTAGTATTACGTAAAACACTTTTGTAATATGTATTTTTAAAACTTACTGTTTAATGCAACCCCTTTTTGGATTTGTAAACATATTTAAAGCAATCAGTTTAGTGCAACGAAAATAAATAAAAGATACCTCTAATTATGGAAGACGATCACGACCCCAGTACTTATTGTAATTTGCGGAAAAGAATTGCTCTGAGATTTTTTTTGTCATTGGGCTTAATAATATAGAGATGGAATTTTAATTCACCTATTAATGTATATATAAAGCGGAAGAGTTAGTGTGTTTGTTTCGGTTTCGGATGGAAATATTATTTTTGAGTTGGTTAGAACATTTATCGAGGAAGGGTATAGGCTATAAAACGTCGCCCTGTTGCAACAGACAAAGATACAGCGGGAATCGGGTTTCCAAGCTGCAAAAACCGTTCAAGATACCCAAAGAACATATTCGAGACAATGATTTCTCTTTTAATGATCTATAAAAAAGTTAGCGACCCTATATGTCTATCCCTTAAGATAAACTTATTGAAACGACGGGAAAGGTCGCGACTGACGTCGTGGGTAACAGCTAAGTTTTTAATGATGAAGGGGTTTGAAAAAGCGAATTTGGATGCAAAAAAAACGATCTCGAGGACCAAGTCGCTGACACAGCAAGTATATAAGCTAATAAGCAATAATATAAGCTTAATTTAACTTCTTGCAGCGTATGTTATAAGGGTATTGCGGGGAAAAGAAACTAATATGCAAATGCTGCAAAGAATTAGTTTGTTAGTACCTGATCAGTACATACATAAAAGGCATCGCCCAAGTCTTACAAAGGTACCCTTTTCTAAAACGAATTTGTTAGAAAAAGCGTCCTGGATAAGAGCAACAGAGGTAGTAACTTACTTTACAGGCAAAAACACATTTTCTATTATGCATGGAGTTAGCTCGTGAAGTGTTTACAGATTATGATTTCATATAGATTATAAAATAATAAAGTGTTAATTAGTAATAGTAAACTAAGGATATTAATTAATAGTTAGTTATAAGTCATAGTTTAATTGTATTCTATATTTAGTTATGTTAGTTTTTAAGTTTAGTGTCGAATTGGGCTCCCACCTGTCATGACATGAATTTTATTGATTAAATAAATAAATAAGCTTTATTGATTCCATGTGGGATTAAGATGTTGATATATTACGTAATATCTCCCCGTGACCACGGCTGCTGCAAAGCATCCGAAACGTCGGGCCGAAGTTAAAAATCATTTTTAAATAAGTTTAACTAATATATCGCGATTTAAACCGTTAAAGTGTTTTATTTAAATATCTACCAACTATTAAAAAGTCGCTTCCATAGTAAATGTACCCAGAGCGGAGAGAAATCCTGAACAACATGACTTGCAAGCAACTTGACGATGATATATGTTTCGCCCGTAATGAGGACTCTGCTGTTTACACAAATAGAGGGATAGCGCGCAATGACAAAGTTTTCCCGGAATAGGTAATGTCAATTTTCAAATTTTCGCGTTTTCCCTCCTTTTTAACCAACTGAGAAGACTACAACCGATTTAATATATATCGCGTTTTAAAGTGTATACTACTCGACTTAAGCACATAAAATAGCTATAGCAACGTTTACAAATACGTCAATAGTGTTAAGAATATATAATTAACAATAATATAGCACACATAATATTTAAAATAAATTTTATCGTGCTGTTACTTACATGTCTAGTTTTTAATAAGCTGTCGTATACTGTCTGTAGTTTACGCGAGTAGACAACATTTAAATAAAACACTTTAACGGATTAAATATTAATACGCGATATTTTTTAGAAACAGTGTTGTGACTAATATCTATCGAGTTTTAAACTGTCAAAGTGTTTTATTCCACTGAAAAATCTTTCGTATTACAAAAAATAACTTTTTTTTACAGCGCAATACATGTCAATTACAGATACTATTTAAGGGTTTCAGAGAAAACTGTTCAGTTTTGTAAGTACTAAGTTCTATATTTTTAGATAATTTTCTCTAGTTTGGTGCCATCTTCTCTTTATAAAGGTTCTATGGGTCTAAATACAAAGATCATTTGGTATGATTTGTCATCCCTGCCGGATGGACCGCTAATGATGCAGTTGACAAATGGACAGCGCCTAACGACCAGCTCTATGAGATTGAGATCCTGGGTGGCTCTGGAGGCTTTTAATTAATCCTTTTTTCAATCAACTTCCGTCAAAAGGTGTTTGGACCACACCGACATTATATTACACTAGTTGTGGCTACGACTTCGTCTGCGAAGTTATGTTTGACATCAAATTTGTAAATTCATCTTGAAAGACATACAAATAATGTCGGACATACTTTTCCTTATAGAGGAATCATTAATACGCATTTTGGGTATCTTGAACCGTTTTGGCAGCGTACTCAACCGATACCCTCAAAGATGTATGATTTTCCCCGTTATTCCACAATTCCCACTGTTTTGTCGCTCCGATGGGTGGCTTTATTCAATAAATGCTATAACAACACAAAAAGAATTCCCAATTTGAGTACTTCCTGAGATTTGCTCGTTCAAACGAACTTTTCAATTGTATAATATGATATAATGGTCCCACCGTCCGCAAATATAAAAGCTATGAAATATAATAACGCATTTTGGCACTATATAAATTAAAAATCGATTATTAATTTTTAAAAAAATAATTAAAGGCATCCACAGCGTTCCGTGCTGTTGGCCTAACCAATTGAATTATCGAGTCCTAACTTCCCGAGTCGTAATTTTTTTCAATTTAAAATCAATTTTTAATTTATATAGTGCCATAATGTGCAATAACATGTGAAAAATATTAACGTTTTCAAACGCATACTGATTTCAGTTCAGTTTTAAACCGTTAAAAGTGTTCTTTAAGGAAATGAAATGTTAACAAGACATTTAAATAAGATATGAAATAAACTACCTACTTCTTTCCTCCTGCCACTCTCGTACAATGATTTAATGGAAGAAGTTCAGACCCCCATCACATAAGATGTTACGTCATCACTAACTCCGCGGTGAATAGTGAAAAAGACATTATTCCGAATTCCCAACGTAATTTATCAATCCCGAACCGCTTTGACCCACGCTGTTATGACAAGATGGAATATCCACCGATGATATTCCGAATTCGAATCTTAGATACATTTCTGTTCCATTTTTGAATTATTTTTAGGGTTCTCTATACTAAGACGCTATCAGGTTCTAAGCAATAGTTGGATGGTTGATGTTTTCACATGGGTGTCTGAAACTAGAAACAGAACCGTTACGTTACGTCTAAATATGCAAAGAATACTAAATCTATACGTATACATATTTATATCAATATTATAAAGCAGAAGAGTTTGGTTGTCTGTTTGAACACGGTAATCTCAGGAACTAACGGTTCGAATTGAATAAATATTTTTGTTTAAAAATGGAAAAAAAATTAAAAGAAAATTCTACTCGACCAGGACTTGAACCGGCATCAAGAAACGAAGAAATATGTGTGAAAGAATGATTCTTTAATGATCTGAAAAACAGTCGCGACAGTGTATCTATCTTTTAAGATTAACTTGCAAGAACAACGGGACGCGGACGATGTCGCGGGCAACAGCTATAATGTATAAAGCTGAGGAGGTTGAAAGAACAATTCATTCATAATTCATTAACAATATGACGGCTAAAATAATTATTACATGCGGCCAAAGTCCTGGGCACACCTATTATATAAATAGTGGTTATTAAATTATAAAAGTGGCGTAGTTCTTATATATATACGGAACCCGTCTCGCGGGAGTCCGTCTGACGCTTGGTTTAGTTTAGACCGACAATGGCCACTGTCGTATTAGTGATGTGACATCCGACCGACAATTGTATCGATGAGTGATAGTGAGGCATTGTGCACGCAGGATTTAAGAAATCATTTTTTATTGTCATAGCTACTGCGTGTCATCGGGTGGATTATTTTGATATATGGAAAAGTTTTATCACTCAATATGACAAAGGACTGCGGTAGCTTTTTTAAACATTCTTTATATATTAGAATTTAAAGCGAGCTCCTACAGATATATTTAAAAGTGCAAGTAATGAAAACTTTAATATTTTTCACATGGTGGCTATATAAATTAAAAATCGATAAAAAATAAAAAAAACAACACGGGCAGGACCTTGAGGAATTTTCATGTTCAAGAATCAATAGGTTGAAAAATTGACGATGACGTGTAGGATATGATAGCTTGGTTAGAGCAACAGCACGGAACGCTGTAGGTGCCGGTTCAAATGCTTTACAACCCATTAAACGAATAGTCAACTATTACTAAAAGTACTATTACTATTGTGTGTATGGTTGTTATAAACCATGGATTTAAATTCCGGGAAAACAAGAAATTTTGTCAGTCGCTCAGCGTAATGAAGGTTAATCAACTGCTTTCTTACATAATCGATAAATGAAACAGACACACAAATGTGTTTAACCAATTCCCCAGGCATTATTACTATTATGTAATAATATAATGAAAGTTCCTGTGCGCAGTAATAAAAATCTACACATTGTTAGATCAATAGACATATAAAACATTTATCTAAACATTTTCGTTGTCAATGTCAATGCATTTGCGGAGTGTGGTATTGTAAACAATGTCACAAGTTGACGAGTGTCGAGACATCAAAGGTGATCCGTTTGGTTCAATTAAAAAACTCTAGCGATTTTTATTTTGACTTAATTGCGATTAATGTAAGATAAATTTAATTATTAAAAAAAAGAATTAAACAAATGTTACATTGAAAAACTCTTACTAGGTATAACCATAATAACAGAACCTGTGATTATTGTTATAAGCTGACATAGATGCTTTTTTTTAGTACTGTTTAAAAACAAGGTAATTCTAATCTCATTTAAATTTATTATAGCTAAGAATACTCTGTATTCTTACTATATTATATAAACTTCTGTATTAGCTATAATGTAAGTTTAATAAGGAATAATTTTTTAACTTAAGCCCATATATAGATTATCCATAAAATAGTTTAAATGCTCTACAGCCAGTATACTTTACAATCTATTAGTGTCTCACAGCTGGGCACAGGTTCTTGCCGCCTCGTGATTCAAAAACTTAGGGCCTTACCAATAAAAATACCCTTTCCAATGCTAGCTGCTAAAGCAAGGAAGCGACGTAATAATGCGCTATACAAGACACTTTAGCCTGGCACTAAAATTAAAAGAAATATCAAACACCTAAGTGAGATATCACCCGATCTCGGTGCTTTGACACAGTTTGACACACAGTGCACCAGTACATTGGTACTGACTTGTAGTCACTACAAACCAATACACCAACAATGTAATGAAATTTTATTTAAAAATTAAATAAAAGCATTACAAATAAACTACTTGACCATACAATTTGTTGATGTTGTCTAATGAGATTTAGAAGATTTGTATTTGTCACTAAAGGCTATGAATTGTACCAAACATACAACGGCTAAATACAAAGGGAACCGCAATCGTTTGCGGCTCGGCCTTCATTGCTCACGATGACATATACAAAAACAATACACATAAAAATAGTATACGAACAATATTCAGGTAATGCCCCATTGTCCCAAAACTATACATTTGTGTTAATATAATTTTAAGATTACGGGATTAATTACCTAATTAAAAGAAAAATTTTAAATGTTAATAATTTTAATTTAAATAAAACCAATTTAAATTTCTGTTAGTTAACGTATTTATAATTTACTGTAACTACGTCCCGACTATTCGGTTGCTTTGCAGCAGCCGTGGTCGCGGGAGACTGATGATGGAGGGTGCTCCTCATTTCATAGTCGAATCTGCTACTCTAAAGCTTAAAAGTTTTAAACCGTTACAGTTATTTTATTTAAACGTACTGTAGTTAAATGTAGTACAAGCGTAAACAACTTATTTATACAATTGTTACTTATTTTAGCTAACAATTTTCATGTTGTTTTTAATAGAATAATTATAAATTATTTTTAAAATACTTATTACTTTATAATAAAATATAAATTAACAAGTATTTTTCTTTAACGTAGGTGAACTAACCTCGCGGTGCCAATAAGACAGACGAGTTTCTGTCGACGTCGTTTATACGTACGTGAAGGAAAAATTGTAATTTCCTGGCACCGTCTGATCGAGGGACAACAATTTGCGGTCACCGTCGATTATCGATACACAAAATCGAAGTAACTGACATTCGAAAACCGCCTTTAAAGTAACGACTTAAAATTGAAATTTCTTAAAAAAAACCGCCACTCCGTATTTAGGGATGTCTCGAAATTCGTCACGTTCGCGGACATCTGTCGCCGTTGGTAATCGAATAATCGAGTCGAAGCTCGATCGAATCGGTTGCACAATTCGGCACGATGACAATTCGTAGACGTGATTATACGTAATAACCCCCCACACAGATTGGTTTCGTTGCGGCTTGATGACAGGCGAATTATTGGTGATTGCCTTTTTTATAACAAAGCTTGGACGGCATGTGTTTTGGACGTGGCATTGGCTTTGAACTTAGACATTGATGATCGGAATATTGATACTTCAAAATGGTGAATTACATTATATTGGACTAAGGGAACTGGAGTGCTTATAACAAAGTATATTAAAATGAATCATCCTTTTTTGTACCTACTACTCTCCCGATGAACAAGATTAATTATTTTCGTTTCTTTTTATTTATAATAAAATTTGAAGTAATTGTTCAACTTTAATTGAATATTAATTAAAAAAATATAAATAAATAAAACACAAAAAAATATAACTTACTAAAATGAATAAAAAAACTTACATTTTTAAACTTTGTGCTAAAGGCATCAGACTCGGCTTGTGTTCAGCAAAGCTTCCTAAGCGCTGATTTTCAGTCTGTGTAAAACACAATGGAAAAAAACTAAACAAACAATTATAATTACGTGATATATTTTGTTATGAAATAATATAGGAACTGTGCGAACGTGACGTATTATGTGAAAATAATATTTCTGTTATATTTTTACGAATGGCTGCTACAAAGCATCCGAAACGTTTATTTGTTTATTATTATTAGCTTAGCTTAAAAACCTATTTACAATTTGAGTTTTTCGTTTTCAATTCTAGATACATAGTGTAAGAGTCTTCGCATTATTACAAACGTAAATAATAGCTCAGAGTATCATTTCTTCGTCCAATTTACACCCCGCGTTGATTAATAATCTTTAAATTGAATAGGCCTTCTTTGACATCGTCAATTTCCTCCGATTACAAACGGTTACCCCAAAAATCCACTTTGCAAGTCTATTTGAAATTTTGATCAACCCTCAACTTGACACCTCACATCAATTTACGATGTAAATTGTCAAAGTGAAGTTGAATTGGTCTCACATGGCGTGTGGAATATGTAATTTTAAAGAATATATAAGAAAACAATGATCTCACTTAAGTAATTAATTTCTCTATTTTTGAAACGTACCTTATCGAGGCGGTTAAAAGAAATATGATCATTAGTTCTATTTCTTTTTTGATATACCTACTAATATTTAAATTTCATATTTGAATTTCAAGTAGTATCTGCTGTCATAAATTCCTTAAAAATACTAAAGACGTCTTTAAAGTATTACGTAGAAAAAATATTAAATCAACCTAACAATTACAATGGTAGACATTAAACAACTTACCCTACGAGTCACAAATTAGGTAGGCTTCCGAAACTAAGACTGATAGCTAACTATAGCTAATATAAAGATATTCACAAATAAAATATCTATTTAAATTGTTCTATATTGAATATGTATCATATTTCGTTTGACCGTCTTTGTTTCTCCATTGCGTAGTGACATGTAACCCTTCCCTTAGCAACTGCCGCGTCATTCGGCCGTTTTGCATGGGTCGGATTGTCTCATACGTCAAATTGTCACGGACGAGAGACGTTGATGGATGGACGCACCTGCTTCCTAACCCTACTCGCTACTTCATCACCAGCCAACATTCTTACCCGTTTTGATAGACGTTCACTTATTTTGAAGAAATCACTTCATAATATAGTTATATGTGAGATGGATCACGGGTAGAAGTGGGACTTTAGTTAAAGTTTAATATAAATATAATAATAAGATCTATGGACATGAAACGAATCATACATAATGATTAGTTTCGTTCTTTAAGTTTAAAACCAATGACGAAGTTGACAAACAAGAAATGGCAATAGTTTTAACGCGCCAAAGTAGTTTTTTCACTAAACTGATTTCTATGTGCAAGCCAGTGCGAAATTTAAATTAAACGTTTAATAAGTTACCTTTTTGGTCGCCATGTTGCGGAGTAAAAGATCGTTCCATTTTTAAATTACACGACACCACAGATATGGATTTTTATACAACTATTACCGGCCGCTGCTCGACCAGTACAGTAAGTTCGATTTATCGAAGAAGTTTGTCAAAATAATGCTCAAATTAAATACTGTCTATAGTTTACGCGAGTAGTACACATTTAAATAAAACACTTTAACGGTTTAAAACGCGATAGCAGCCGTGGTCACGGGCCCGTGACCACGGCTGCTGCAAAGCATCCGAAACGTCGGGCCGAAGTTAAAAAACATTTTCAAATAAGTTTAACTAATATATCGCGTTTTAAACCGTTAAAGTGTTTTATTTAAAAATGCTCAAATTTCCAAGCGTGTTTGAGAGAATTACTTATCATGTCGTAGATAGTTTATTTCACTTATCACGAAGAAAAAATATCATTATTAAAAATATTAATTGGATATCTGAATCTGAATAAAATGAAAGTTGACTGTGTGATATCAGAATATATTACGTATATAAATTTTCTGAAATAAGTCTAAAAATTCCTCGCCACACATGTTTTCATTTCATTGGATTGTCATCATTTATGTCTATTTCGATCCGGCGATGACGCGACAATATCTATTGTCCTCTTCGCTTCAAGTCGAAAATATCTTCAGATATCACACAATCAACTTTACCGCGTGTCCAGTTACGACCACCCAGTATAAATAAGATTCGTTATATCCGTGCTTTAAATTAAAATGTCTTTTGACCGGTGACAGGTGAAATAGATATACTTAATCCGACTGCAAAAAAATGACCTCGAATGAACCCGAAGTGAGTTTTAGTTAGTTTTATTGCCCAGACTTTTTGACAAGCATGGAGGTCAAACGATGGAAATTAACATATATAATATCTACCGCCTCTGTAGCTAAATAAGCTAAACGTGTTGCCTAGTAATGCGTTGAGCGAGTTTCTAGGTTCGATTCTCGGGGAAACAATAGATTGTTTTGGTCGGACAGGGCAAAACTTCTGATCAATTACATGCCTGTAACCATTCAGTGAAATGGGCACAGATATATGTTCGCCCTATACGTCAAAGTCAAAAATCATTTATTCATGTAGATAACTAGCATTTACTACCAGTTCTCAAACTAAGGGCGTAGAACTAACGAGAAGGCAAGAAGAACTGGCATAAAACTCGCCACCACTTCTTTTATCGCCAAGTTTCCCTTTATAGTCTTCACGTACTTCAAGTGCACTAATTTTTTTTTGTTAGAACGGGTTCCTCCTCACCCCAAGCATTTTTATCGTTACTCGCTTATATATTTAACATCTAAATAAAGCTTAACTCGACTTATTTTGGCTTATGTCATTCGGAAATCCACAAAATTACTGGACGATTTAATTTGATTAGACTTAATTGCTCGTTATGTTTTTTCTTATCAATTGATGCAATTAAACATGACAAAACGACTTTAATAAATTATTGAAATTATAGCAATTTGCTTATTGTTAATTGTTTTAATAATTTACAATAATTATAATTTTCCTTATTTATTTTTTTTAACTTATTTGGTTCCAATCAAAGCTGGCTTATTTTTGTGTGTAGCTATATTTTGAGTCGATATCGTAGATGTCTCTGAGTCTCATGTTTAAACGCTTTAAGAGCCAAAAGTCCCAGGTTCAATTCAGGCAGTCAGATCAACTGCATTCCTACAATCATACATTGAATTATAAGTCTGACTTCTAGTTATGTAAGTTTCTTTCAATTTAATTTGATTGATAGGTTACAAATATAGTCTCTTTAATTTAACTGGATTTTTAGTTAAGATATTGACATAATTACATAACATCTAAGAGCTTTATTATAATATATTTCGTTTATAATTTTAAATAAATATGTAATTACATTATGGTTTGCAACTTTTTCCCTCAACCTCCAACGATATAATAATTATTTCCTAATAATCTTCATCCATTACATTTCAATTTAGATCTCGATGAAAAACTGGCGTCAGCAAAAGGGACAATACTGAATCAACGTCAAATGTCATTTTGCCCCTTGGCGTCGTCTTTTACGATCGGAACCAGTATAACTTGATCCCTATAGATACGTGACTTTCACATTTTTACTAACGAACCGTTGCAGTGATTTCAAGCGACAGAGGTCTTCAAAAATGGTGGTATCATGACTGGTATATTTTGTGTCGCCTACCCACTTATCTTTAATGATAATATTGATGTTATCTAAGAAAGCTTCGGAGCTTTTTAGAGTACTTTCAATATTTTGATTCGCAAATTACTTTTGTTGATTTATTGGAATATTTACTAGAAGT
Source organism: Leptosia nina (assembly GCA_963661955.1). Classification (NCBI taxonomy): domain Eukaryota; kingdom Metazoa; phylum Arthropoda; class Insecta; order Lepidoptera; family Pieridae; genus Leptosia; species Leptosia nina. The sequence continues at coordinate 5,598,918 of CAVLEF010000003.1, forward strand.
AAGGCTTGGTTAATCTGGTCACTTTATGATAATTTAGTAGAACATACGTATATATTATTTATCATAAGTACCTACCTAATGCAAATAATTTTATTGTACAAGTTAGTGGATTCAAATCTTTGAATTTTAAATATTGCCTTGTAGTACCTATTAGAGATTGACTATACCTACTGTAAATTAAAAATAATATCAAAATTCCGTCTTGGTCATGGAACCACTAAAAAACCGAGAAGTTCAGTCGCTGTCACTAGTCTGTGGATATTAGAATATAGGTCGACTGTGCATCTTGTTTAGATGTTATATGTCTGGGGTATTACACCATTAACTGAACCCAAAGCTTGTCTGTTTTCGTCTACCATAAAAAAATCTGCTCGTTCGACTGATGATGAACTAGATTCAGACGGTTACTTAATTCGGTCCAATCGTAACTTATAGTATCCTGAATGAAGCTAATTCGAATATTTTATCGATTCATTACCATCCCTAGAGATATTCCGATACACGTTTCTACTCAAGCAGTATATTGAGACATAAATTTTTCATTCCGCCCGTGGCCACTTGTGATAACCTCCTTGACCAGTGCCTCTCCAGGGATACATAAAGGACTTCTCTTGTATGAAGAATCGCATATTTCATAAACGCCCTTTCCCGAAGGGATGGCGAAATCTTATCGATAAAAATTACCGCGGCCAAAAGACAGGGCATTGGTATCAACGTTATCACTACATTATCAATTCAATTATGACATAATAAGCTTCGGTTACTCAGTAGAAAATGACCCCTAAAAAAGGTTGCGGAAAACATTTAAGCAATATTTTCTAATATAAAAAACTCATTAATCCCGCTTAAATATTGACAAAACGGTACACAGCGTTTGGAAAAGGTAAAGTTTTTATTCATAAAAATTACAAATTAATCAGTCTTCAATTAATTTAGTTTTTAAAATAGAGAATAATTAAAGAAGCTTATGTTCTTAGCCACGAAATATTAATAACGATAAGCCTTTTAATAAAATTAATTACTTCCAGTGGCTGTAGTGTGTCAATTTTATTGCATTATTAATTAGTGTCACTTGGATGGTTTATTTTATTGACACTTAATACTTATTTATGCGTTGTACCAGGATGTACATTTAATTGTGTCATTTATTGCAAATTCTCGATAAAAACAAGACAAATTGTGTCCGGTTTTATAATTTATTCGACTACTAGGTACTGTTATAAGGACGTTCTGTAAAAAGTGTTTGTAGCGCGAAATGAGGTTTTTGTTCTTTTTACTACCATAATGTTCATAATTGTGCACGTATAATTTGTTATTATTTTTATATTTAGTTAGCTTTAACTATAAAAAAGTTAGCTTTAGCGATAACAGCGAGAAAGTGTTGAAAGAGAAATTATCGATAATTAAACACCACATCACTAGTCCCGTTCACACCCCGAATTTTTTGTAGTCGCACAAAGGGCTGAACGTCGACGAACGAAATAATAAATATTTTGACGATAACACATAAATATTCTCTTTTATGAATAACAAAACGGTATGCCACTGCTTAGGGCGGTAATTTTCTTTTTTATGGTCACTCTTTCCTTTTATAAATCTTGGACTATTTATTAGTGGAGGGGTCACGGTATTTGATGGTCTAATATTGTATACAAATGAGGGTGTGATATTTCGACGTTGTATATTGGGAGTGACGTCTTAAGGTCTATAGAGATAAATTGACAAAGTGCCGTTAACTAAATTCTTAATTAAAAAATGAATATAATATGACAGAGTAGGACCGACCGTAACTGAAGACGTAAGAAAAGAGTAGTAGTAAGTATTGTAGTTTATACGAGTAGTACGTACATACATTAATTTGTACATACATTACATTTAAATTAAATACTTTTAACGATTTAGAACGCAAAATTATACTAACTAGCATATTTACATGACTATAGTTTCAGCATATTAAAGGTAAAAAAAAACTTTAAAAAACAATATTTTTAGACAAAGATACTACATTCAAAAAGGTTTTTTTTGTATTACAAAACCTTTTCGAAATTTTTTACACAATATATTACACTACTAAATATAGGTACTACTATTATATTGAATATCCAACTAGAAAATAAAACATTTTAACCGTTTAAAACGCGATATATTAGTTAAACTTATTTGAAAATGATTTTTAACTTCGGCCCGACGTTTCGGATGCTTTGCACCAGCCGTGGTCACGGGGAGACGGAAACGTCGGCAGTATTTATCCAGCTAGAAGTTTAAATAAGATTCAATATAAGTTAGACAAACAAGGAGCAAAATTGCAATTATATTTATACAATTGTAATTTTAGGTTTAAGAATACTGAATAGGTATAGGTATCTAGATATTTCTTGTATATTAAGAGTTGTAGGGGCTGCATAATGGCTGCATAGATGCGGTTTCCTCGCGTGTCTGCTGACTGCAACTCATTTCCGGATTTGTCACAAACTGGTGCAAACACTTTGACTTCCACGTTTCGCTATTCTACCAAGGACCCCCTATAAAACTTAAAGAACCATTAAATAAACATATTAATTTCTTTCACTGAGTGATTTCAAAAGCAAGTCGCGAAATTGTGGACTCTCGCTCTTAACACACATTCGCAACGTTTTGCAAGTAACAATTGAAATTACTGATCAAATAAGCATCTTTCATATATTTTTCAATTTTGTCTATCATAGAACAAGAAGCATTACAGCACTTATAGGGATTCGTAAAATTTTATCATACTGATATATCTATCTATAAAGCTGAACAGTTTCTTTGTTTGTTTGAACGCGCTAATCTTAGAAACTATCGGTTCGAATATAAAAATATTTTTGTATTCGACAACGGTGTGTCCGAAAAACGGTTCAAGATAAAAAAAATATTAATGAAAGAATGTTTAAATGATCTAAAAGAAGTTTGCGATGCTGTATGTCTATCTTTTAAGATTAACTTGCAAGAACGACGGGAAGGGACGCGACCGACGTCGTGGGGAACAGCTTAAGTTAATGTATAATATATATAATGTATAATATATATGAATAAAGTGGTATGCAAAAACGAATTTAGTTGCCTTAAATAAATATTCTTAGCGGACGAAGTCGCTGTAACAGCTAGTCTGTCTATTAAAATTTATTACGTAGAAAATTGTCCAACAAAGATACACAAAATAGAAACATCAAAAAATGGATCATATGTATCATGTAAAATTTAATACAAAAATACTAGCACAATACAAGCATAGACATAAACGAAATCTATATTGTACTCATAATTTGAATAGAAAAAGGCCAATAACTTAATAGCTAATAACAAATAAAGGTAAGATCAAAGGTTTATTGAAATCACATTTGGTCAATTGACCTTCCCTGGTCAAAAGAAGCACTCAACAGGATTGGTCCTTTCATGTCATTGCTTTTACCCTGCATAATATTGGAATATGATAAAGTAAAGCTAAAAAAACGAAGGTTTGCATACTTTAAGTCACTGTATACCGTTCTATTATCTTTAGTACTTTAATAATTTAATTGCCATAGTATTAATTAATTATTAGAACAATCTCTTTTGAGTTTACAAACGCTGCAGAGATATATACGTTATAAAATCTATTACTTAGAAGATTGTCTCACAATAGATACTCGTTACACAAAATTAGCAGAATAATTAACAAGCTAAGCGTTCGCAACATAATTACTGATACAAAGAAGCGTTTTCATTGCCGTCTCATAAAACTTTCGAGGTTGATTAAAAATTTTTTAACGAGCCCTAACAATTATGACCCCGCGGCCAACTCATCGAGACCCGTTTAACCCTCAACTATCATAATGGGGGATTCGACTTTTTTTAACCGCATGGCTCATCTTACGCCGGTCGGGCTTTTTCGATGTCAGTTCAAAAGGTGGGCGTGGTTAAGGCAAGCGTAAAGATCAAAGATTCCTTTTATTTTCGAGATCAATTTGTGAAGTGGTTTATGCGTTTAAAGAATAAAATAGTCTGCTTTATTTTCAATGTGATCATACGTTATTGTCCTCCCACAGTACTGTAGGCTTAATGAAATATCGGAGCTTGAAGTTTTTAATCAGATTACATTTTTGTATTAACACTGCGTGTGAAATCCTATATCGCCATATATGACAAGAAACGGACACCTGTCTTAATCACATTTTAGTGTCCTGTCCGCCCGAAACAATTTATTATATTTGAAAACACATGCTATGATGGCATTGCGTAAATAAATAATCTATTTATATTGAAAAAAACGTGTGACACCGGCGGGACTTGAACCGATATCCACAGCGTTCCATGCTGCTGCTTTAAATAATTAGGCTAGAGATTTATTATGTATTTAATTATTAATTTGTAAAATTTGATTTACACAATTTTCGTTATAAAGAGTCAAAAGTGTTTATAAAAACAAAATGTCTGCACAAAAGTAATAAAGGCATTGTGATGGTGTCATCTTAACGTGTAGAGGAACCATTTAGTCGATAAACGATAAAACGGCCAGTTCCCGAATGCGTTATAAATTCACTTCCACGTGCAAAATAGCAAAAAACTAAAATAATTAATCGTCGAATCGCGTGATTGTACATCGTCACGTAATCGAACCACCTCACCTACTGACTGAGTGCTCTATTTTTGCGACGTGCGACATGCATTTTTGTCACTGGGAAGCGATTCTCAACAAAATGATATAAGAATTACGACACAATACTCTTGTCGCAAATTTTAGCAAATGTTATAGCATTTAAATAAAACACTTTAACGATTTAAAACGCGATATATTAGTTAAACTTATTTGAAAATTATTTTTAACTTCGGCCCGACGTTTCGGATGCTTTGCAGCAGCCGTGGTCACGAGTTTGTTGAGTTGAGTTGAGCATTTGTGCGGCAAAGCATCCAAAACGTCGGGCCTTGGTTAAGATAAATAAAATATAAGATTACGTAATACATTTCGCGTTTTAAGCCGATACAGTTATTTACATGAAATATAAAAAGACACCAGTAATACGTACTTATAAAGTTTGAGTCCTGTATATAAGACAAAAAATCTAGACTCGTGGGAGTTTAGTTTTTTATTTTGAAAAAATTAAGATAATTTTGATAAATTAAGATAATCTATGGGATATTTATTATCCTGGTGTGCATTTTAAAACAATAAAAGGACTTACGTTATTCATTTCTTTCTTACCTACTTGGGGCTCTTATAATTATATACTATCGTGCAATATTCACAAAGTCATCATCTACTCAAAGTAAAGACATCGTAATAATATATGAATAATCGTATCTACTTAATTTCTTATCGTTGAGCGTGAAAATAAGTGCGCACGCGTCACTTAACTCCCTTTTAAAATCCAGGGTGCGATTCTTAAGAAACTGATAATCTTAATTGTAAGTTCAAGACGGCATTCTCATTTAGGTGATATATTAGGCGTCGACAAAAATACTAAATTATTTACTAATAGTAACGAAAAAGTCGACATAAGATTATTTGACAAATTTTCAAAATTACATACGTAACGTAATTGTCCCTTGTCTTAAATTAAATATCTATTGATGTAGAATTGTCTCTCTTATTTAAGTAAGTAATAGTTTTTTTTGTACATTTGCTTTTTAAGAATAATGTTGCCGGTAAAAATAAATTTTATTAAATGGTGTCAATATCCTTGCCACCTAGCAAGGAAATTGACATTCCGTCCTGGTCATGAACCACCGTCCACAGATGAAAATGCCGTGAAGTTTAGTCACGTTTCGGTTTCAGTCTTTGGATTTCCGAATATCCAAAGCCAAAATAGCTCGACTGCTCATCGTATTTAGATGCTATAGGTAGCTAGTCTGTCCTCCTCTATCATTACAAAAAAATGACACCTGTACAGAAATAGTAGGATTTTCAATGCGCATGACCCTATACGGTATACAAAACGGTTTCTTAACGTCATGTCAAAAAACGGAGCCACTAAGCGAGACGTCAGTTAATATTCATGCGACCATCGGTCTGGCGCGGTCACACTCGGCACAGACTAATTATTTCATTACACCACACGCGATCGTATTTACGGATATATTGTTATGTAACAGGTAAGAGAAGTAAACAAATAAGTATCTGTTGCCTGTAGGTATGAGAAAATAAAATATAATTTTACATCCAAGTCAAATATTCATGCATTTTCTTTGGAATTAAAAACAGACTGTATTGACTGCCTTTTTTCGCTCATATGGCCCGCTTTCTGATGTTTTACAGCCAATAACTTTCATAAATAAATGATGAGATTGCGCGTTTAAACAAACAAACAAACACTGTTCAGCTTCAATGTGAGTATAGATTTACTGGCGAATCTAGAACTTACTAATCTAAATTTAGACTATTTCATAAGACCACATCTTGATAAGAAACCAGTATTTTGTCCACTAAGCGCAAAAAATATTTAATATCGCTATAACAAAAACGCCAGAAACAATTTCATATTCCACTAAATTCTGTTCTGGTGATATATTCTATTACCAAGATATGATAACATTGAAAAATATTTTATATCACTTATTCCATTGAAATAAGGTATACTTTTGTTTAAAATTAATTTACGAACGTATGATTTGATTTCGTTTTGTCATAAAAGGCTTTGGCAGTTCGCGGTAAGGTCTGCAAAACGGTAGGTTGGACAATTTTGATGTCGAGACGATATTGCGAACCTTTTTTGTCAAATGTCAACTTCTGTGGTCGCCCCCGATCGTTTTTGAACGGTGTTTTGGGTTCCGCTGGGATTGAATTTTGTAGAGAACCATTTTTATACAATGTTTTTGATAACATAAGAACCATTTTTATAGAATCCTTTTTATATAATTTAAATATTATATTTAATAAGATTATATAATATTATTGCTGAATATTCTTAAACTTTAACAATTATTTAATATAAACATATAGAGTTACTTAATGCAAATTTAATTACTTAAACCGGAAGTGGTGAAGCTTCTGAGACGTATATCTTTTAGTAATATATACACAAGGGTTAATAATATTTAATTAAGTAACAAAAAAATTAAACCCCTAAAATTGATAGATTTAGTTATACAAATTTAAATAAAGCACTTTTGACGGCTTAAACTTGAAATATATAAGTTAACTTATTTACAAATTATTTTAACTACCGCCAAACGTTTCGGATCCTTGCAGCCGTGTTTGTGGCTGCTGTATTAAGTTAACCAATATACATATATTCCGCGTTTTAAGCCGTTAAAAGTGTTTTATACAGATTTATTAACGGTCTAAAACTATAGGTTATTCGTTATACTTAACCTGTTACATTTATTTAGATTTTAATGTATCCTAAATTTTATCGTTTCCTATCTATTTTCAGTCGGTTAAAAGCTACAATATCGCAGGTCCATCTGTAATTTGCACACGACAACACACTTTCCTCTTCGTTGAGTTTCCCGAAGGACGCTAAGCCTTTTAATTTACCGGCTGAGAAACATTCTAAGTAAAGATGAAACTTAGATATTAAATTACATGCTTCGTCGGCGCCTATTACCAAATAAATTTTAAGCACATATTATATAAGGACAAAAACAGGTTTTTTACACATTTCCTTGCAGGGCATAATACAACCGAACTTTTAGCTTAGCTTAAGCTAAAAATCTACGACGATTAAAATTAAATGAAATATACTTTATTCTCTTTAAAATTTTGAAAATTATTTAGATTCGTCACAAATAATTGTCCGTCTGTTCGTCGTGATTCTACAGAGTGTTCAAAAGCGCAACATAACCGAGAAAAACACCCAAGAAACTCGGTCCGGGTTTGTTTTTACATGACTGAACTAATACATTATTGTGAATTTATTAACCTAAGGAGCAATTCATATTACTGCCAGGCGGTCTTGTCATTAAAGAAATCGTTCAGATAAGAATGCGACAATAAAAATTTTAGATTTTTTTTAAATTTACTTATCGATAAATTGATTTTTAATTTGCCTTAATAATTTTTATAACCGCTACCTTGGCATAACTGGTAAGAACGCTCGGAACGCTGTGAATGCTGTTTCAAGACCTACCCGTGGCGTTTTCCCAATCAAAAATCAATTTTTCATTTGTATAATGCCATCGTGTGAAAAATATTAAAGATTTTAGTAGGCAAGTCTCACTCAAACTGAGATCTTCCCTGCGTAGGTTATCGGGAGGACACATTTATGAGTCCGTTTCACTGTGTTACAAACGAATCGTTATTTAGGTTTCGAATCCCCGCCTGTTTTTTAGTAGAAACACAAAAATGTCTATATTTTTTTCTGTTTTTTAATTCCTGGGTAATGCTTTTTTTAGTGTGTACCTATCCCCAGAGATTATGGAGAACACGTCCATTTTAAAAACGCTCTAATAACAAAAGTTCAGATGAAGATTTATAAAAACCCGGCAACAAAGCGAGTGAAATTAAAAAGCAACTCCCCTTGTTTACACATTGTTTCAGAGAATTGTTCAATTAACATTCTTGTCTCCGACCTGCCTTGTCATAAACACTACCTTTGATCCTGGGGTTCTGGACTGGATACAATTTTTGGAGACAGTTCTGATTGCATGGATATTTTTATTAGATTACGTTACAATAACGAAGAACAAACGAACGAACGTGAAGAATCCAAACAAACAATATTCTTGTTTATTTGTTTTTGGATTCTTATTCTTCGCCATAAAATTTAATTTTATGGCGAAGAATAAGAATTTTTTCATCATGCCTTGCATATATTTCTAGTTAACAAGCAGGTCATTAGTAAATTACAACGCAATTGTCCCATTATTTTTTCCTATTTGGATATATATTTACTTAAAACAGATAATAAAAAACAACGATAAATTAAAAAAAAAGGAAAAATCACGTATTCTCTGTAGTTTATGCGAAGTAGGTACACATTGAACAAAGTATTTTTACGGTTTAAAATGCGAAATATATTAGTCACCTTTTATACAATTATTTTAACAACATCCAGACCTCCTGACCACGGTTGCTGCAAAGCATTCGAAACGTCGTATAAGTCGTTAATAGTATATATTTCGCATTTTAAACTGTTAAAATTGTTTTATTTAAAAGTCATAATAAATGTTATAATAATAAATGAAAATTTACCTCATGTCACAAATGTTTAAATTTCTATTTCTTTAACAAGAAAATATATTAACATTCCACAGAAATCAGCTAATTCTTATCCCAATTAACACAACGTGTAATGATCGTTAGCTGTAAAACAATCGTAGCACGTGTAGTCGGTTCGATGACCGGGAAGCTAAATACGTCCCTTCCTGCAATGCTTGTTATTTTCGATTACGATTACTCTATCCTAACGATGACGGATTTGTACGAGTACATTCGGAAAAGAGTCGAATAGTTCTCATGTGAATCTATACTAATGTATAAAGCTGAAGAGTTTGTTTGTTTGAACGTGCTAATCTCAGGAACTATGTAAATAATTTTTTTATTGGTTAGAACATTTATCGAGAAAGGCTACAGGCCTATAAAACAGAGGGAAATGTGTAAAAAAAATGGGGAAAATGATTCATATTTGAGGGTCTTCTTTACGTAAGCTGTGAAAACGGATCTAGATCTGCAAAAAATATGCATAAATTTCCTATTCCTCTTTAAACAAACTAAAAAGTAGTCCGCGGCAGTGTGTTCCTTTCTATCTTTTATGAATAATTTCTAAGAATGACTGAATAGCAGTACGATACTGTCTATAGTTTACGCGAGTAGTACACATTTAAATAAAACACTTTAACGGTTTAAAACGCGATATATTAGTTAAAATATTAGTAAAACTGTGCTCAGTCTTCCCGTGACCACGGCTGCTGCAAAGCATCCGAAACGTCGGGCCGAAGTTAAAAATCATTTTCAAATAAGTTTAATTAATATATCGCGTAATTAACCGTTAAAGTGTTTTATTTAAATTAGCAATACATTTCTATTCTTACACCTCGTCAAAAAGCTCATACTTTTGCTCATTTTTTTTTTAATTTTTAAAACTTCGATGAGTATCCATCAACATCAACTACTAAACAAAGTGTACTTACTCATTCCTGACCTAGTACAGTATACAAAAGACCACCCAAAATTCAATTTTCGATCGTTAAATATCCATCCAAAACACAAGCGGTTTCTTCGTATGTGGGTTATTACCTAATTTGGAGTTACGACTAGGTTAATTAGAGTCTTAAATATGGCTTTAGACGTGGGTCAACTGCTTTATAACTATTGTGCTTCAAATATGACGGAAATTAAAACTTAGTATGATATGATCATTTAGCTTGTGACATTGTGAATCCCAGGCACGGTGGTAACATAACGGATTTATTAAATAATGCATTTAAAAAAGGGTTTTATTTTTTTGGCACCCGATTTTTTTAAACCCGATTTTTATTAAATAAACCCAACGAAAAACAGATACAAAAAGTTATTAGCGTCCTGCCTCCATAAAACATATTGTAATGACTTAAAATTTATAATATAACTAATATCTGGAAGATAGCATTTAATATAGTTTAGTTATAGCTGGGATTCAAATCTAGTTATTCTACCTAAGTATAATTTAAAAGGTAGGTACCTAGCCGGTATTATTTAAAAAGGTGTCTTTCACAGTTATTAAGTATGGTAAGAATTTGCATGAAAATTCAATACTTTTATGTTTCATTTGCGTATATTCAAAATCAAACAATGTATTCAGGATCAAAGAATTTATTCACATAAGACGATCCTCAAACACTTAAAATGAGATTTACAATAAATACTAAAATTTACATGTATGTGTATGTATGGCTTAATTAATAATTATCTATACTTATTTTCGATATAATCAAACTTAATTTATTCACATACATAGTAAGTTCTAAGCGCAAGATGCTTCAAAATATTATTCACATTACGTAATTCTCAAAAAGTATTTGCAAAGAATTCTTTAAATAATTCACAGCATTAAAAACAAGATCTGTCACTTTTAAGTGTTGCCATATTGAAATACCTTAACCGTTCTTTATAACGCGTCTGGACTTGCCAGAATAAATCAATCGCGTAGTAATTGTCAATTTTATGTTTCTGAAAAGAAACAAAATAAAAGCAACAATAAAACACGTCCCTAATCTTTGAACAGCGCATAAAATGCACATAATTAACATTATAAGGAGCGATAAAAGTTATTGAGAAAGTCGAAGCTGGGACGAAAATCTAAATTTGTCAAATAACCTCAATGCTGCGCTGAGTCAATAAACGGATTTTAGATATTTCTGTCCGTCCGTCACTGTGTATTACGACCTCAGAGACATCTGACGACAAGCTATTAATCTTTTAATAAATACCAAGCTATACGAATACAAATTTAAATCTCCATCCATCCCGCAAACCTAGCACTAAACTCATTACACATAAAGTCTAATATCCTTTGTATTGAACTACACGAACGCAAAACGATTTAGTTTCGAATTATTTGTGTCTTTACAAGACAACATTTTACGATCGGCACGAAATATGTTTTTCACACTTTTTTCAGTAACACATGTAACATACGGCGCTAGGTTTTATTGGATGTTATGACATTATTCGAGATGAGATGTATCATTTTTAATATGAAAAACTGTTGTTTAATAATGAAGTTTTAACGGACGCGGCGTAAATGTTCGCTTTGACAAAAAGTTACTGCCGTAATTAAAACGAAACGAGCGTTGTCACAGAATAAGACTGTGAAAGTAACGTGACATACTTTGCAAACGTCAATTTTAGAAATAGAACGATAATAAACTTTTTTCTCGCACGTCATTCTCTTAGACATTCGATGGACAATATTTATAATTAGCCTAGGTTTATGATTCAGGAGGAGGCGATATGGAGGAGGGACTCACTTGATGGTAGGTATCTCACCCCAGATATATAACATCTAAGAAGATGCACTGTCGATCTACTTTGGCTTTAGAAATTCGGAGATCCACAGACTAACACCGAAACACAATTAAGCGTCACGGCATTTTCATCTGTGGACGGTGGTTCGTGACTCGGACGGAATTTCGATATTCTTACACATTTAACATCCAGATTTCCAGACGAATTTCAATATGTTTCAGAACTTTATAATAAAATTCCGTTGGGGAACGAATCCGCGACTCGCTGATTATTATACCAACGAGCACGAAGTAGAGTGTCTTATTGATCTTCTATGACAATGAAAGAAAATAATGATTCTAAAATTCAAAAGTATCATTAATTATGAAATAATAACAGCAAAATATTTAAGGTTATATTACGTAACACATAAAAAGTGTGCGGCAAAAAGTTTATTTTAAAATAATATCTCGAACACTGTTTTAATAAGGATTAGATACGATTATTATATTATTCAATTACAACTTATGTTCACTAATCGATTATTACATCAAGGTCTAAGAAAAATTGATTTTAGGTACATATATATTATTTTTTATGGAATTTAAATTATTATTATACAGAATTAATTTACAACATATATAGTAAAGATATTACACAATAAATAAATTTTGATCGGTAAATATGCACTTACTTAAATTATAAAATCAGTTGTGAAATTGGTATGTACTTTTTAAAAAGTATATAAATTATTTGTATTGTCTGTAGTTTACATGAAAAGGTTCACATTTAAATAAAAAACTTTAACGGTTTAAAACGCGAAGTATAGTGATCACGGGGAAAAATACTTTAATTCTATAATGCGCGTTTTTAAACAGTTATAATTGATTTAATTAAATATATATAGACTCATATTATTTAATGGAAAACAGAATATGTAGTCTTTGTTTACATTCCCGAATGCATGAAAACCAATAAATATTTCAATAATGTGTCACTTAAAACTTGCCATATGTGATTTCGCAGCAATAATTCTTATTTTATTGATCAATAATAACTTTAGTATGGCAACACGCGTAAACAATTGGAGATGACTTTTTATTATTAGGTCGTCGGTATAACGGGTTTTATTTTTTTTTTACTTATTTACAATAAAGATTAATCTGTTTATTGCATATAGGTATGATACAGATTTGCGGCATAAAAATTGTTTCTATTCACAATTCCTAGGGGGTAATTCTCTAAAGTGGGAAATGTGATTGTTATATCCCTCGCTTATTTTTAGTGGAATTTGCTTCAAATATGTGAATTATCAAAGAGTGATATAAGAATTATGTCTGCTTTTGTTTTTAACTTCTACAAGACATAGTTCGAGATGTATACGTCTATTTTTAAACGTGCTTTGCACTCCTAAGCAATATTTGAACTTCAACTCATTCTATTGGTTTATATGATGATATTGGAAACAAATAGGGGATTTAATTATTTTTAGTGATAGAGAAAGACAGGCAAACATTCACTTGATGGGTGGTGAAATACCCAAGTCACATGCAAGATGCGCTGTCGACCTTTTTTCGCTTTGGATATTCGGAATGCATGGGCAATCATAAATAATATAGTAAATACCAAAAATATAGTTAAACTGTTGATTCACGCAGGAGATTTATTTATTTATATACTAGGCTTACCAATTACATACCTACATAATTTGACTTAAATGTACTACTAATAATTATTAATTACTACTTGCGTATCTGACTTAAAGGTATAACTGTAGGTAACTAAAAATATTCTAAATTTACAATATGTCTACAAATTAAAACTACAAAAAAAGATTCGCCACGTTCTTCCCGGGATTACTTTTTCTCGAATCACAAATCCTATTCTGCGATGACGTCCACCGCTATTGGAACATCCGTTCTATATTTGTCCCGCAATACATTCCTAATTTATAGTGCTATAAAGTTCACTTGTCACTCACAGGCGATTTATGCCCAGCTCGTCCTAAATGCGGCATCTTCCGCTGACGAATTTCCTCGTGTCAACGTTTTCTCTAAACAATAAGGCAGAGGCGACAGAAGCCAAACTGGCTCATTTGGGCCCAACCATCCGTGACTATCTAAACACGCGACACTAACCCTTATTACATCACAGCAAGGTCTACTTCGCTAAAATTACCTTTAAGAATATTACGAACTTACCGGCCATTAGAAATTGAGCTGTCTTGCATTGGTTTAAGATTGAATATCGCATGAATGTGAATAGTGGTTGTCAATATTGTAAATCGTACAGGCGGCGCCGACGACGGCCACCGGCACGAACCGACGAAGCGCGTCGAGGAAGGATGCTTAGCACTTGCACCTCTGATTATAACCGGGAAACCGTTGTGCAACCGAATTCCTGAAAGTTTTCGCGTTCCGGTTGCAATAATCAGAAATGGCGGGATATCCAAATGATTATTAGCGTCAGTTATTAAATAATACACAGACACAACGTAATTGCTACACATTTCTTAACCTTAGTTAACACTAGAAAGAAACACCGTTTAATGACAAACCTCTTAAAATCCTTAAACAATATTTTTTTGTAAAAAAAGAATTATATTCAAAGAAGTTAAGGATCAGGTTACGTCCTCAGCTTGAAATAAATACATAATAATTAAAGCGCTGTCTCATGAACCAAATACTTTACGTTATGAGTATTATACAAGGCAACACATTTTAATACTTTATTTAATCCGTAGGTACCTTCTATTGGAAGAATTTGTGAAAATGCTTAGAATAACAAAGATCCGCAGTGAAAGAAAATGTACTAGTTTAGAACTCTCGTCGTATTTAAAAGTGTCACCCTAAAAAAAGAAAACGTACGAACAACATAAAAGTTTCCGAGAAGAAGATCGAGGACAGATTTGTTTGTGCTGCGCATGCGCAGATGTCACTGGTTGAGGTACGCGCCGGTAAATTGCTTCTGAAAATAGACTTCAAGCACTTAACAAACACAAATCTCTTCGGGTATTTCAGCCTTGGATCATCCACGAATTAAATGTTTACCCTCTTCAATATAATGTTTAAAGGTATCTCGTGTCTTTATTTTTATTAGTTTATTAACGTGTATAAGAAAAACTGATATAGAAGATCATTTTTTTAATTTCTTTATGAATTTTTTTTAATTTTCTGAAATTAACAAGAGAAACGGTCGTTAATAACAGTAGATTATAAATATACCCTAATTATTGAACTAGTACCATTACTATATGTTTTAACTGTTTATACAGTATGTTGCATTATGTTCAACGCGGAAGACCAACGATTAAGATAATATATCGCAGTTTAATTTGTGTTCTATATAATTATTGGTTTTCATTTGTTGTTATGTGATCTTATTCTACCATATTTTAAAGCACCAACTCTCCTATTTCCGAGGACGTCCATTTGACGTCACAAATTCCTTAAGTGCCACACAACATCTCCCAGAAGCCGGCGTCATAAATTAAAAATAACTCGCGCTAAACATCAATTTGTCTTGTGTTAAGTAAACACGGAATTAGCCACATCAAACGCCGGAGTGATTCCATTGACAAAATCCATTAATACCGACCAATCGGGCAATTAGTAAACAAATGAGCCGGATGACAGATCGAGATGGTTGGCGTGGTGACAGAGTTCGTAAGGGCGAGTGTACACTAGCGATGCTATTATAATTTACCCTTATAAGTAATACTAAACAGGTATGATATATACAAAGATTTACTGTCGGGAGGTAAACTTTAGTAATTTCTTCAGTATTCTAAACACTTTACTTTAAAGAGGTTACAAAAATAAGTAGATAGTAAATTAAATAAAACTTGTTATATTATGTTTAACATAGAATTAGTTAATTAAATCTTAGCTTCATCCTTAATATCTAAAGGGATGGTCTCCCCGTAACCACGACTGCTGCAAAGCATCCGAAACGTCGAGCCGTAGTTAAAATAATTTTCAAATAAGTTCAACTAACATATAACGCGTTTTAAACCGTTAAAGCGTTTTATTTATACACACATATACATTATATGTGTGTTTTATTAATAATATCCAATAATCTAAAATACAATAAAAAGAAGCGCGCTCAAATTTTTATATCGTCAGAGTTCTTTAAACTCACAGTTGAAAAAACAACAGTAATACCAATACCGTCTCCAAATCGTTATAAATACAAATGATTAAGCAAGACAAACACATCATAACCCACCCACAATAACTGGAATATAAATCATATTAAAATAAACTGTGTGTAAGCATCGTTTACACCTACAAGTAAAGTTGGTGACAGCTACATGTGTACAGGGAACGGAAAACGACGGAACCCATACACTGTTTACAGCAGCTATTTCGGTTTTAATGACAGTCCGGAATAGAAGACAATGAATCGTTTTGAAGATTGCTCGTGCGCATCGTGTCGGCGAAACTGATTCTTGAAGTAATGATATCGGTTGCGTATGGTTTTGCTTATTTTCGACTTAAGCAGATGACAATTTAGAAGATGACTACTAATAAATCCAGGTGTACTAAACAGGTGAACCACAATATAATAACAATTTAATGAATACACTTGAATTACTGGAAACTAGCCCTAAGACATTTGACAGTGATGCAAACTCTCTCAAACTCCTCTAAAAAAAATTATTTGATGAAAATATTGTTTGATTATTCAGTGTAATTCGATAAAAAGGACATCAACGGGCAAAAATATACTACGCAGAGATGTTGAAATATACAACTTAAAACAAAAACAGATAATGGCAGTTATAGTAATAAATACAATTAACATAAAAATAACAAATAACTGGAAACAAGGAATAATATAGTTGACAGTGACGAAAAATCTCCTAAAATGCCTCTTATAAAAAATAGTATGAGATTTTAAGTTTACACATAAAATTCAATAAATGTATTATAATGTTTTTTGTAAATTAAATATGATACGACGAAATTTAAATAAATAACATTAAATGACATATTATCTATTTCTCTACTGTCGATGATTATATATAGAAGATAGATTTCTTCAAACTATTAACATAGTATTAAATTTCGGTTCCAATTGGAACCCCTGTCTTCAAATTCCTAATCTCACACTTACAAATGGCTACCGTTCATCTGTTTAAGTTCAAATATAACTCAAGAGATAAAAAACTTGCTTCCTAATTAAAACAGGCAGCGTGTCACATTTTTTGTCCCATTTGAATCGAGTCGTAGCACAGTTTGAGTCAATTAGGGTCTTTTAAATCTGTTTACGCGTGTAATCGGCTGTTCAACTAATCCTTCGTTTTGTAAATGTCACGACTAATCAACGATAATGACATCTCTTTGAGGAAGTAACCAGTTATTTAGTGGTTAATTAATTTCGTATGTTTTTATCGAACTATACGTTATAAAGCAGAGCAGTGAAGTCCTTTAATCATATTTTTTTTATGTTATAGGAAACAAACGGACAACTAGCTCACATGATGACCGCTTGGATTTGGTGATGCGTTACAGGCCTTCATTTAATAAGTGATTTGAGTTTGAATTACGAATTGCTTCGCAAGAGTCTAGCTTCGTTTAATGGGTAAACGAAAGTCAATGTAACGCACAAGAAGTTGGGTAAGAATCCCGCTAGAACATCGATGCCACAGATGCCTAATCAACTATAGACAAGTCAACAACATAAATAAAATCAATCAGTATATTTTTGTTGTGGGAACAAACGAGACACATTTAATGGTTCACAGTAAATAACATTATATATTTTATAAGCAGCTTTTAGTGCTGGCTTTAGTTAAGACATTTAAACAGACATTTTTTGTTCAAAAGGATATTTTTTGTGTCTTCGTCTGTTAAGCATTATTCCTGTCACCATTAAAGTGTGTATCTATTACAAAGTGTTTCTTTCAACTAATTTGTGTATTCGACGGGCTAATTTGTCTAATGGTAGCAATGTATGACTAACAACCAATGGGTCGTGAGTTAATTTCCCATCCGGTCCAACATGTTTAAAAATTTTCAATTTTTTAAAACACATAACATACCATACTTCGTCTGGAAATCTGGATATTCATGGGGTGGTAGGTTCGGATCGAACCACCGTCCACAGATGAATCTACTTAGAGATAGAATAAATCTTTTTTGTTAAAAGTGGTAAAGACCTAATGAACGATACTCGATGACCGGTTACGAAGTCAGCTCGTAACCACTTTCCTCGTTACCACCGTGCAGCGGAACGTTTCCGCTATGCAATTCCGTTAAACTCGGATGTACCTCAGTGGTAAGAATTTACAACTGAAAACGATTAGAAATAAATGTTATTGTATTTAAACTTTAATATTTTTTACATGTTATTGCACATGATGTCACTTTGTAGATTAAAAATCGAAAATAAATTGAAAATTGTTCGACTCGGGCAGGACTTGAACCGGCATCGTCAGCGCTCCGTGCTGTTGCTCTACCTGCGCGAGAGGTGCATGTTGACTCGGTAGCTCAATTGGTTAAATCAGCGGCACGGAACGGCACAAAAAAGTCCTGCCTGAGTCGAAATTTTATTCAGTTTATTTTCGTTTTTAATCAATATGTATATGTAGTTTACCTTTAATCTTTAACGATTTAAAACTCGAAATGTATTACTTATTTACAGTTCCGTGACCAGGGCTACTGTAAAGCGTCCGATACGTCACGCTATGAAATAAATTGGAAATAAGTACTT